>VZTV01001899.1:0-32792 GCA_013400875.1 Anhinga rufa | reverse complement strand
CAAAAACAAACAAAAAACCACCAGATTTCCCAACTGGGTGTTCTAGGATAATAAGGAACTTATCAGGAACTTATCAATGTGATAATTACTTTTTTTTTATTGAACAATTTAAAAAAAAAGCTCTCACTCCCTGCTATAACAAGGACACCTGTTCTGCACTGAGCTAAATATAGACTACTAAAACAGGTACTTTGGCCCATGAATCCGTTAGAGACCAGGTTTGGTACTGTTGGCCTGTTCAGAGAGCAGAAGGTACGGTTTCAGGCTTCTGGAATGATCACAACACAAACACATAACAATAATACGGACACATTCAGTTTTCTTGCAAATACTGACTTAGGATGAGTATTAAAGAAATAAAACCATAACAACCCCAATTCCTTTGCCTCTCTTTGAAACAATACTATTTAAGAAAACAAGTCCTTTCGTTCTCTCTGGACCTGGGATCCCTTCTTTCTGTGATACAAGCTGAAGTGAAAAAGTGAACACTTATTAAAAGCAAAAATAAAACAGGATTTAATCTTAGGTACATTTTAGAACTCCTGTTTGGCTTTGGGCCAGACTTCAGATTTTAAACACTGGTTTGCTACTCTGCAAAATCCTCTGAACTTTGAATGAGTTTTGTCTTAGGACAGAAAACCTTCAAAATCTAACCTAATATTTAGACTTAAAGCATAATATAAAGCAATTGTGAGAATACTTGTTTCTGTATCATTTAAACCAAGAATATATAACTATTTTTTATTATTTTAACGTGAATACATTGTACTACATGGAGATGGTGAAGGACATGAGGAAACTGAATGGAGAATTTTTTGCCATCTCATCCTGGTTCAATTCTTTGGCAATGAGTTTGCTTTACTGTTTCTTGTCAAGGCACTGACAAAGGGACTCTGAACATAAATTGGTGACAGTAGCTTAGTTAAATTATACTAAACATATTGATTTATGCTTCTGTCTGAAATCCTTGGAACCTTCTGAACCTGCTTTTGAAAGCTCAGCTGTTCAGAATGCATTTGTTGCCAAAGAAAAGTCAAATTTACTTGCTTGGGCACCTAAGTGGAGTGCAGAATTAAAGAGGTGGTATCTGGGTCTTTTAAAACGAATATAATTTATGGAGAAGATGGATTTTACAGATGCCTGAAGTCAGGAGTGCACTCTGAGAAAATGCCTAACATATAGCTACATAGCAATGGCATGTGAGTACTATTAATTTTAAAATTAATTTCTCTTAAGTTACAGTCTACTTATAAGCTGACTTCTAAATACCACTGTTATTACCTTTGCATAAAGGTTCCTTGACTGTGGCTGTGGAGATGGACCTCAACATGAATTCCATGGTTGGATTAAGATTGAAGCTGCACTTGGGGCAAAATAAAATAAAAAATATCATTGTCAAGATTAGTCTTCTGGCTCCCTGATGTCAGCTCTGTATGGTAAGGCCTGGCCCTCTTCCTTCCTTCGGCCTCCACAGTGCCTCTGTCCATTCAGGAAGCATGGCGGCATTGCTCGAGAAATAAAGAGGAATAGGGAGAGGCCTCATCCTCCTCCCACCTCCCCAGCAAAGGGTCATCACCTCTCTCTCTAAGCTAGTGCCTCAAAAGTATTCATGTCCACATTAAAATCAATGAAGACCCCACATCGGTAGCTGTGCTGCGGCATACAGGAGAAGGGTTTTTTTCTTCCAAAACTCCAGTATCACCTTGTCCAAGGTTTAATAGCATTGTAATAATAGGTAATACTGTAACATTTTGGGGTTACCAGCGTGGTGAAAAATTTAAATTCTATTGCCCATCACTAATCTACTAACTTACCTGGGCATATATGGAACTTTTTAAGAAGCACAAAAAGAATTTGGGCATTTCATTCCTGTGTAAGCCTGTATGTAATTTTCACCTAGACGTATTGTAACTGGTCACTAAGATAAGACCCCTAGGTAAATAAAATCACTGGTATATGATTTCTAATCTTCTTTCCAGTGCTGTGTTTCATCAGTTTTGCACAATTCTTTTTTGTAGCTGCATTTCAATGCTTGACTTCCGTATTGCCTTTGTTCTCTCTTCTCACGGCACTTTATATGGTTAACTTTAGATGCTTATTTTTCTATACATACAGTTTTATTTGCATGCCTCTCTGATTTAAAGATTAACCTAAGCAATCCAGTCAAAATACCACTGAAAATGTTCCTATTTATTCCACTGACACCTCAGAGAGGACTCAGTAGTAGAACTAAGAAGAGCTTCGACATTTGTTTTAGCAAGGACCACTGTAACTGTATTATTTTGTATCAATATACCAATGCTTCCTACTCAGACTACTTATTCACTGTGTTGTGCAACACAGTGTAACGATCTTTGACTAAACATCAAGAGATATTTGAAAATATATTGCCTTTTTTTAAAATGAATCTTAACATTTCATTTATTTATATAAAAACAGTAAAGTATTGTCTTGAATACAAAGTACAGACAGAGAACTTGTAATATTTCAGTTTTGGTTTTGCAACTGCCTCATTTTGCGGCCTTGGAATCAGCATTTAACCTTTCCATGACTTCACAGCATCATTTGTGTAATGAAGACAATATTCATCGAGCTACAGAGAGAAACATTAAAAGCTACTTAAGTGCCTGCTCTAAAGACTTGTTAAATGAATGGATATGTTTCCATCTATTTTAATGACTTTTAGACCGAGCTGTTAATTCAGAGGATTACATTTTCATTAAAATTAAGAAGAAAACAAAAATCAATAAATGGAAAAATTTTGTCTGATGCACAGTTCCTCATAGCATGTGTATTCTAAACAATGAAGTGCCATGATAATGCCTGACAGCTAGGTGGTACTGCTTAGAAACAGGAGTCCATTTACTTTACTTTCCTCTTTTAGCTTGGGAACTGAAAATACTATCTACAGAATAAATGGATAAATAATTATAAAATCTGAGTGTTCTTTTTTAACATAAAATGTATAGTAACTTCTGTGGGTATCTACATGCTGAAGAGAAGGTGTCAGTGTCATTATGGCTTTTAATTTCATCAACTATTAAAAATAAAATCTCTAAGTTCTCAACTAGTTACAATTTTTGCTTCAGTGATCCATTGCACATGGAGACAAATACTAGAAATGAAAATGCATTAAAATAAAAACACTGTGCAGCTCAGCACCAGTGTCCAAGAAGTCAGTGTTCAGCCTCAACTATCCGAGTGTCCTAAGGGACACTAAAAAAGTTTAAACATTCCATATATTAGATAATGAAAATAATTTTCAATGTGATATCCAGTGTTACGCTTCAGGACATGACTCCATTTAAAATATGAGTGTGTTTCATATATCAGATGGTAAAGCAGGTGAGTCTGGGAAATGAATGGTCACTAATTTTAGAATACATTTTTCTTCTATATTTATTGAATTACTTTGGTTGAAGTAAGTCACGGTCTTGCGGGAAAGGGGCTAAAAACAAGTCAGAAGAGGCAGCAGGTATCAGGCTGAGGCACTGACTAAACCTCCAAACCAAAGTGGATCAGACTGAAAGATGCCTAAATGGCTTTTGGCTTATTAGTTATTTTACAACTTTCATACTCATTCCTCTTTTCAAATAACAACTAATTTAGGTTTTGATCAAGCTGTAGGAAACAAAAAAAAAATCACAGATTTTTCATAGTCCCAACAAACACTTCATCTTTAGAGCTGAAAAAAACCCCAACAAAACATATTAACATCATTTTCCTAAGAAAGTTTTTCTTAAAGGCATCATATTTAAATTTTCCTAAGTCATTGACTGTTATAAAATCACTGTTTTGCTGCAGATAGTAGAAACAAATTGCTCTGATTCGTAAGCTGCCTGCTCAGCTATTGTTGATTCTGCATACTGAGGAACTGTGATCAATGATGGCTCTTAACAAAAAAAGGCTTTTGTGAATAGACATTTCCAGCAGGAAAAATTAATATCTTGTTAAGCTCTCAAACATTTCACCATTTGGTAATGAGTCACTGAAGCATCTGGCACGAATTTAAGCACCTTTGAACCATTTATGCACTGATAATGTTGATACACGCTTGTTTATAGAAAAGATGTGAATACGTTCATTACTGCCTATGATGAGGAAGAGGGAATGGAGCTATCAGAAGTAAATAAATAAAAAAAAATAAAAAGCAACCCATGAGGCAAAATAAATGCAAATGCTACATTCATTTATGGGAACACAGCATCTGATAGCTTTGCCAAGGTGATGGCATTTTTCAAAAAGGATGAAGATGAAGCAGACAAAAGATACCGGAAGGAATTACTGTAGTAAGACATTTTCACCTAATTGTTAGTTTCCAAACTACACTGTTTTGACAATAATGGCCTAGAGGGAAAGTTGAATGCATTGTTTGTGCCTTGCATATCTAAAGCACAAGGAGAGCAATCTCATCATTACAAAAAGCTACCCTGATTTAAGAAGGAAGCTAAGTTTTCAGTTGAATTTTCACAAGCTACAAGTAACATGAGCATTCAGGAAGACATGATTATCAGAATTACTGATAAAGCAATGTTTTGCCTAAAACTCCTGCCACTCTCACAAGATCTCTCACCCCTTCTCCAAAACAAGCAAACTACCATCATCTGTACACATGAAGGAGAATATGTACTTATTAAAAATGTAAATTAGTTATAAACAAGAGAAAAATCCATAAATAGTAAAACCAGGAGAGCCACCAATGAATAATTTTAAAAAACCCAGATCTTTCTTATGTTATTTTACAGTTATTTGCAACAAAAGCATGCTTGCATGTACAAGGTTAGAAGGAATTTTATGGTGCTTGATGATGACAGCATAGACCCCGTTTTATATATGCTTTTCTCCATTTACTTCACTAAAGTACTGCCAAAGTACTGATGCAGATAAATCCAGGTTCAAACCCATTATTTGGTTTGGCTCTAACAACTCTCTGTGGAAAATCTTTTTCACACTCCAATGCCTCAAGTTTGACCTGTCTACTTAGAAAATTTAGATGGCTGAACAATCAGTAAATTTGAGCACCTTTGAATATGTCTACAGTCAAATTTATTCAGTAAGTCTTCTGCAAATCACACCAGTTGTTACCTGCTTTCTTATGATTTTAGGTGTTGAATCTTTTTTGCCCCAGAAAAACCCTGGAGTGATAATCAAAGTATGTTAACCACCTGGGGAATAACTAAATAGAAATATCAGATGGAACTTTGCATGTATCAGATCAATATAATTGTCTTCTAGAACAGTAGTAGGCCCTGCAGATGGGGAGAAGCAGTAGATGTTCTATCTTGAGTCCATTAAAGATCATGAACTAGGAAGGAAAACAACATGAATAAAAATGCTACAGGCTGGATGCATAACTAGATAGCCAATCCTGCAGAAAAGTTATCTGTAATTCATTGGCAAATAAGGAAAAACATATCAAGTTATACTGCATAGGTACCTGTCTTAGAATGATGGAAAAATCTTGTTAGCTTTTATTATTTTCTTATTACTAATTCAGCAACATTAATCTGGAGGAGACTATCAATATACTGGAGGACAATACTGAAGTCTAACTTTATTACATTGAAAAGTTGGAGAAATGACTATGGAATTCCTTATGTAAAAAATGCAGTTTACTTATTTTTGCAGGCACATTCAGTTAGAATCACAGAATCACAGAATCATAGAATGCCCTGAGCTGGAAGGGACCCACAAGGATCATCAAGTCCAACTCCTGTGCCTGCGCAGGACAACCCCAAATTCACACCACGTGTCTGTGGGCGTTGTCCAAGTGCTTCTTGAATATTGCCAGGCTTGGTGCCGTGACTGCCTCCCTGGGGAGCCTGTTCCAGTGCCCCACCACCCTCTGGGGGAAGGGCCTTTTCCTAATATCAACCTAAGTTAATTAAACACAGGATGAAGAGTGACCAGGAAGGCAGCAGACCAAGATTGATCACAGGTTGCACACGTCAACAACACAGTCTTGTTAAGTCAAACATTATACTACCACATATATCAGGATAACAACCTGTAGAGTATTCCTTCTACTTTGCAACTTACCTGCTCCTCCTTGAACAGGACACCTTCCAAGTGGACACTGTACCTTCTCAGCAGTGTTCAGAGAAGAGCAACAAAAGATCAGAAGTGCAGGAAATAATATGTCAGGCAGTGGGATTAAATCTTGAAAAAAAGAAAGACTGAAGAGGAACAGAATTTTTTCACTTATATAAAAGAGTTATAAAGAAGAAACATCCATCTGCTATGGCTGGGTCTTAATTATCAATACATTTCAATAAAACTATCCCCTTAAACATGCTATATATAAAAAAAATACAAAAATATTCAAAGTAATGTCAAAATATTAACATTGCAAAAACTTCTCGGATATGAAGTTTTGAAATCGTTGAAACAACCAGTGAATAGACCAGAAGCTAAACTGACCCCACAAATAAGCTGCCCATTACTAGGAACATACATTATTCTGTTAAAAGAAGGTATTACTGAAACAAGGTTTCGCCAAATCACAGAACGGCAGGGGCTGGAAGGGACCTCCAGAGATCATCCTGTCCTACCCCCCTGTGTGAGCAGCACACCCAGAGCAGGGGGCACAGGACCGCGTCCAGGCGGGGTTTGAATGTCTCCAGGGAAGGAGACTCCACAGCCTCTCTGGGCAGCCTGGGCCACTGCTCTGGCACCCTCACNCCTTTCCTCATAAGGGAGATGCTCCAGTCTCCTGAGCATCCTTGTGGCTCTCTGCTGGACTTGTTTCAGCAGCTTCTTGAACTCCTTCTTGAACTGGGGGGCCCAGAACTGGACACAGCACTCCAGATGCTGTCTCACCAGGGCAGAGTAGAGGGGCAGGATGACCTCCCTCGCCCTGCTGCTCACACTCCTTTTAATGCAGCCCAGGACACCGCTGCCCTTCTTGGCCCCGAGGGCCCAGCGCTGGCTCAGGGTCACTTGCTGCCCACCAGCACTCCCAGATCCTTCTCAGCAGAGCTGCTTCCCAGCAGGTCAGCCCCCAACCTGTACTGGTGCCTGGGGTTGTTCCACTCCAAGTGCAGGACCTTGCATTTGTTTTTGTTGAATTTCATCAGGTTCTCCTTGGCCCAGCTCTCCAGCCTGTCCAGGTCCCGTTGGATGGCAGCACAGCCTTCTGGCGTATCAGCTACTCTTCCCAGCTTAGTATCATCAGCAAACTTGCTGAGGTTACACTCCATCCCTTCATCCAGGTCGTTGATGGATATATCGAATAGGACTGGACCTAGTACAGACCCCTGGGGGACTCCACTAGTCACCATACAGATCCTCAAATTCAAAAGGCTGATATTTCTTTCTTTTATTTCTTTCCTTTTGGCACGACAGCATATCTCTAGAAGAGAAAAAACAGTGAGGTAGCAGTGACTCTGATCTGTTTTCCACACAGTATTTTTGTCTCTTGCTGCAAGGGAATAAGCACTGCTCAGAATGTGAATCTCTTGAACAGAAAAAAGTAATCTATCAAATCTTTTACTGCAGAAATACAGAAGTATACTGTCTGCTGCTTTTATATTCCAACATAGAAGAAACATGTGCTGTTTAAAAATGAAAGAAAATTAATGTCGCTGGAAGTTTGTTGTTGGAACTGAAAGCATTAGCTGGGAAACTTCAGCTCGTGGGTGTTTCTGTGCTAAGTTCAGCCTCCCAGGAGGATTCTAAGTAAATGGTTGTGGTTAGCAGTAAATTCTTCAGAAGTAAATAAGTATTTTAGTGAAATAAAGAACAAAGATGACACAATATGCTGGGTAAACTTGGCAATAGCATTACTGAGTGAACTACAGGCCAGTTCTGTGACTCCAAGTTCTTATGGGACATCCCACCTCAGGAACAGCTTCAAGGTGTTAAATCATACATATTTTAGTCACTTAAATATTGAATTACGCTAACGAAACCAACATAGCAAGCCAATTACTTTTTAGATTAAGCAGACTCAAAGAATTCAATTAGGATGAGTAAATCAATCTTAGGAGAGGCTTTTACAGTATCAAAGAAAAATGGTACCTCATTAATCAAATCTACTGTCTATAAAAGGAACAGGAATATGCAACTCTGTGCATTCCTTTTTCACAACAAAAAATAGCTTCCAGTCTCCCCCTCTTCCCTTCATGTTTTAGGAGGGAAGATTGCTCTCTGTTAACCCTGCAGGAGAGACTATGCAAGTTCTGGCAACTGCTGATTCTGTAGTCATATTGAGAAAAATACAGGATCATTATACTCAAGAGCTTACATTATTGCTGGAATCAGCAGCTTTGATCAGCTGGCAAGTAGCCATGGAGAACATAATCTATCAAAAGCCTACTGCTACCCCTGAGGTTTTTATAGCCCATATAAACACATTTGGTTGCATTAAAAATTAAGGAATCATAATATTCAGTTATTTCCTTTGATGGATGAAAAAAATTAAGTATACTAAGAGGAACTGTAATGAGTAGCTTGTATAATAACTAAGTAAACTTAAAGTCACAGTTACAGGAAGTAGTTTGTGATCTAAATATTAATGTTATGTCAATAGAACAGTACATATTGGCTTATGTCCCTTTATGCTATAATATTTACCAAAAAAATGGCAAAAAAATCAGGCTTTAAATAGCATGTTAAATTACAGCCTGAGAAATGTTCACACTGAAGCACTTAATCTTTCAGAGAAATCCTCAGCCATCTGTTTGCCTAAGGTTCAGAGCGCTGGCTGAAAAGAAGTAGACAATACACCTCATATTAATTTATGTTGCTCTCATGTGCTGACAGATTTTCACATAACACTGAAGGCTTGTGACAAACAATAACACACAGCCCAAACGCTTATGCTTGTTTTAGTGCCATGGAAAACAGACCCCTAAAGAGGAAAACAGTGTAATTCCCCCTACAGACAAAACCAACCCACCGTGTCTGTGTTACAATCAAAATGAGAAGATAATTGTTCTCTCAACAGAGTTTTTATGCAGCACATCCTTTTCTCCACAGTGACTTACCTATTTCGTGAAGAATACAACAGAGTACCGAGTGAAATGTCTAATACCAGACCTAGTGTCATTACTACCTTCGCCTGTACCCAGAGAAACAGAATCCATTACATGTTATTCTCATACACCAGCACCACAGTTTCTGGAGCTCTGGATCCTGTAGAATTTCAGGCTTTACTTTCTTCTCCTTTGAGGGTGAAGCCACATAGTTCACTGGAGCACTATGTGCAAAAGCCTAGATTTACCTCAAAATAATCAGGTAAATCTAAGAGATACAGGACTGTATATGGGCCCAGGCTATTCTGTATATTCCACTGCAGATTATATGTGCCCCAATTTTACTCAAACGTTTGCCAAATATTTTTTCTTGCATTGAAAAAATGTTCACCCTTATAAATAAAATATTGCAGCCTGTTAGTTTTGAAACATGCTTACAGATAAGTTTGAGGCACCCACAGTTCAAGTATTAATCCCATCAACACTTAAATCCATAACAAAGGGGTTAAAAAGTAAAAGAAAAAATATACAAGTTTATAGGTAGGAGGAAATGCTACGTGTTCTTTTACTATTTTATTTAATAATTTATTCTAAGAGCATTAATGGCCCAAAGACATTTTAATGACGGGGGATTTCCAGAAGTGCCTAAATACACTAGGCCCCAAGACTGTTTTCTCACTTACAGAAGGCACCTATCAGCATTTTTATGTCTCTAACATGGCAAGTCTGACCCTTAAACTAGGCTTCAATTATATTGTGCCTATCACAAACATAGTAAACTGATGGCCTCTATTCCGAGGACTTTAATGGTAATACCTCTGGAAGGCTGAAGGAAAGAGGAGCAAACACTAAGTTTATCTATGATCTGGGCAGGGTTATCTGTAAAGCCAATTGCTAGTCAGAAGCTTAACAATTAAAAGATGGCAGTTTTCTCTATGGTTCATTGAAGGCAGAAGTTTTAATAAGGGTTCTCAGCATAGGTGATTTTGATAGATTTGCGGACCCTAACAGATTTTTCCAAAGTGTCTGACAGACAGATCTTCCTGACAAGGTACATAAATAAATGGTCTATTTTATAAAGCTTGATATGGTTAAAAAGAAAAAGCTAATAAAACTACGTCAGGGTCTCTGCAAAGAGACATTTCAGATTTCAAATTTTTCAGATTTAAGATCTTACCATCAGTCATTTCCTTCCTAGTACTAACAGTTTCTGTATTTCCTGACAATTACTTCTAGATAAAGTAATGAGTGCCTTAGAAGACATTTTAAAAAAATATTTAAAAAACACTTGTGATATTCATTTTACCCATTTCCCTAATATTTAAAATTATAGTAAACAAATTTTCATGATCTTGTAATGTTCTGCTTATGAAAATTAGGTTGTGATGGATTGTAACATGTTTTTCTTTAAACATATATGGGGCAAGAGGAAAGGTGAAGATCGTTTTTGATTATTCATGGTCTTTATTGCCTTAAATAAAATCCTCCCTTTTTTAAAAACACACTATCAATGATATGGCATGCAGACTTATTTTGTCATACTATTACTATAGTATTCTACTCATTAGAAGCAGATAAATATATTTAAGAAATGGGAAGAATCAGTATGGCCATCTAGTTTGATTTTCTGTCCTGCATGAACCAATAAAACTTTTTGATTTCTAAATTGAACTCACCATCGTCTAGATAATGTGCAACAAATGTTTTAGAGGACAAACATTTTTACCTAAAGATAATGATAACCTATGACAGTGATCTCAAATTGTTTAATTATTCCGATATTTAAAAGGTAAATGTCTAAATGATATTTAAATGAAAGATAGAAATTCTCAGATGGCTTAGGAATTAGCTATGACCTTTATGTTAAGCTGCCAATTCAAGTCACTATCAACCTGAGCTGAATCTGAAATGCTTCATGCTCTGCTGGCCAGACAAAGGCTTCTGTGAAATTAAGAAATGCTTTTACCGATTTCTTCACAGAAAGGGGTCTTAAGTTTGGTTTGTTTTGTTTTATGCTACTATGACTGGAATATTTTTGTGAATCAAACAGAAGAAAAAGAAGACTAAGTAGGACAGTATCAGGGACTAAACTCCTGTAGTTCCACACTGTTTCTCCCAGCTCCAAACTATGTTTAGCTACCAACTTATGTATACAGAGTTGCATTATCATCACCAGGCAATATTTGTTCTCTGCACATAGCTTCATTTTGAAATGAATAAAATATACTTCATTATTCTTTTAGTGCTTCATTTAAACTGGAAAACAATTTTTGTAAGACCTGAAAGAAAACTCCAAAGATTTATTAACTATAATCATTATCTTTCATAGACTTGGGTACTGGATTGTTTGTATAAGATTTTACATCCACGTAAAAATGCCTTGGAGTAATAATGAGGAATAAAAATGTTCTTATGAGAATGCCTTCATTCCCAGAAAAGAGTAATTTCTGAGAAGAAAGAGAATACTCAAGGTTATGTTCAAGGCAGAAGTTAAATAATACAATTTGAGTTACAACTTACAATGCTAGAATAACATTTATTTGTATATTGTTCAGTTAAAGAGGGCTCAATAATAAAATATTTTAAAAGATAAAGATAAAATAAGCATTTCTTTTACTATATTTAAAATGAAATTCACAGTGTTACAGACTGTCTTCAGAAGTTCCCTGCTGTTGATTTTACCTAGTGTCGTGGTTTAGCCCCAGTCAGCAACCAAGCCCCATGCAGCCGCTCGCTCACTCCCCCCCGGTGCGATGGGGGAGAGAATCGGAAGAGTAAAAGTGAGGAAACTCATGGGTTGAGATAAAGACAGTTTAATAGGGAAAGAAAGAGCCACGCACGCAAGCAAAGCAAAACAAGGAATTCATTCACTGCTCCCCATGGGCTGGCAGGTGTTCAGCCATCTCCAGGAAAGCAGGGCTCCATCACGCGTAACGGTTCCTTGGGAAGACAAACGCCATCACTCCGAACGTCCCCCACTTCCTTCTTCTTCCCCCAGCTTTATATACTGAGCATGACATCACATGGTGTGGGACATCCCTTGGGTCAGTTGGGGTCAGCTGTACCGGCCGTGTCCCCTCCCAGCTTCCCGTGCACCCGGCACAGCATGGGGAGCTGAAAAAGTCCTTGACTGGCGTAAGCGCTACTGAGCAACAACTAAAACATCTCTGCATTATCAGCACTGCTTCAGCACAAATCCAAAACACAGCCCCATACCAGCTACTGCGAAGAAAATTAACTCTATCCCAGCTGAAACCAGGACACCTAGGCAGTACTTCGAGCATATACAACAGTAAGAAGAACCATACTGAAATTTACACAGTCAACATAGAAGTTATACTGAAAATTTGTCAAAGCTGAGTCAACTCTAAATTCTCCTTCAAAGTCACATAAAAAACTCCAAAAAGCAAATATAGAAAAATATGTATTTAGGATGGATGCTAGAACATCGTGACTTCAGCCTACAATAACATATTTGAATTTGATAACGACAAAACAATTTGAGAATGATACTTCATGTTACGTTTTCTGGGCAGGTAAATACATGACTATATCAATGGGATGATGATTCTGAAGTAATGTGAGCTGGCAGTAAGAATAAAATTATTTTGAAATAATCACTTGGCATAAATAAAATAAAAATAACAAAAAACAGAACTGTTATTTCAGGTCTAAAATCAGGGGACTAAGGCCAGGATTCATCAGACCAAATTCAGCAACCCACAGCATAAACATCTATGTTTATGAGTTAGTTGTTTAAGCTCTCTTTAGAGTCAGTGGAGAGCATAAATCTTCTCTAGAATGTGATTCATCTCATCTCCTGAAGTAGCTGTCTAAAATAGGTTAAATGAATCATGCCCTAGATGTTTGGTTTTCTTAACCAAGTCTAAAGGGCATCTAGGCAACTAGCTCAGAAGTAGCCAGATGACATAAAACTGTGGGCTGTGTCTCTTTCAGCAAGTATGCCCTGTAAAAAGGAAGAATCTTTCTGCTCCTTGAAGGTTAAAGCAAAACATGAGCATCTAATATTGTTAAAAAGAGAGACACTGTCTATAAAACAGTTGAAGAGCAAAAAAAGTCGAAGAGCAGAGCTCACCACTCTGCTCTTGACAAACGTTTGGAAATAGTACTGGAAATAATAGAGTAATATGAATTTATTTTTTCAACCCCATCATAATGCTCTCCATAAATAACATCATTAAAGAATGCAATTACTAAATGTGTAACCCCAACATGCACATACAGTTCTGAGATGTGACATACCCACTGCAGCAGTGGTATGACTTAGAGGTTGACTGTTATGAGTTTAAATCCTTTTCAAAAAAGTATGATTGTAAGCATATTGCTTTTGGTTTCTGGTATTCACTCCCTAATGGTTTTGTGTGAAATGTTGTTAAAAGCATTGAAAGACATTTCAAAAAAGCTGAAGAGTCAGATCTCTACTTGGCACTTCTACATTATATATCAGGTCTCTGAAAACTGTCATAGAAATTGCTGAAATATTGCTTGATTAAAATCTTAGAAGCAGATTACCTGATTACATAGAAGTAAATGGTAAAAGTGGCTTGTTGTAAAAGCATATTAGAAAACCATAAAAACATCTAACCAAGTGTACTATGACAAGGATTCATCAGAGCTAAACCATTTGCAGTGATTAAACGTATAAAATCTCAGTGGCTAAAGAGGCTGCACTTGTAAGTTTATTTCTGACCCTATAGAGATGATCTCAAATCAGGACAGCTATATAGATGAAACATGAAGACGTTCCAGCTTTACACACAAACAAGGGAAGAAACAAACAAACAAACAAACAAACACCAAAAGCTGGACTCTGCATAATCATTAAAACCTAAAATAACACAAGTTGTTATTTAGATCTGACAGCACAGTGGGCAAAACAATTCAAGAGAAAGACTAAAATGCATGGGATGCAGATCTGTGAAACAAAGCCAGAGACTGTGAGAGAGAGATCTTGACACATGTTATATCTTTCCTAGACAGTAAAAAAAGTGTTGATAATGTAAAGATAACACCCTCTAAGAAATCTGGATTGAAATAATGCTTCCTAAACCATTCACATAATCAGTTGTTACGGGACCAGTCATCACTACTAGCCTGGGAAAGTTGTACAAACACTTCTTTTCTACTCTGCCCTGGAATTTCACATGTGTAAACTGTCCCCAAATCATAGTTCAAATACCACATTGAAAAAACTTCTGATTTCACTCCCATGAAGTCTGGTATGCCCAGGTAAATTAAATCGATCACATTTAATAAGTATAGAAAACTAATTACCTTATTAAAGAAAGATCACGGAATTACAGAATAATTTAAGCTGGAATGGACTTTTGGAAGTCATCTATACTAATTCCAAATCAATGCACAGCTACCTTCAAAGTTAGAAGATGCTCAGGGCTTTGTCCATTTGAGTTTTGAGTACCTCTATTGTTGGAAATTCCAAATATTTTTAGAGAAACTGTTCCAATTTCTGACTACCTTTATTACAAAGAATTCATCCTTGCATTTTTCTGGTACATATATCTGCTGTAACCTGTGAATGCTGCCTCTTGCCCCTTTCACATGTGCCTTGAAGAACATGGTTCTCCCTATNCTGTCCCGGCTGTGTCCCCTCCCAGCTTCCCGTGCACCCGGCACAGCATGGGGAGCTGAAGAAGTCCTTGACTAGTGTAAGCGCTACTGAGCAACAACTAAAACGTCTCCGCATTATCAGCACTGCTTCAGCACAAATCCAAAACACAGCCCCATACTAGCTACTGAGAAGAAAATTAACTCTATCCCAGCTGAAACCAGGACAACCACCAACTTTTAAGTAATTGAAAACAGCGATTAGATTCCTGTCCCCATCACCACCTCCCCACCCCACTTCTTTCTCAAGGCTCAATAAATCTAGTTTTCTCTGCCTTGGCTTACACACCCTACACTCCAACCCAGTGGCAATGCATCAGCATTGGACTTCTGCCAAACTTGCTTAAGCTTATTTAAGTCTTCCTTGTAGTAAGAAGCCCAAAACAGGACATAATACTAGAGTTATAATCTCACAAGTACCAAAGTAGAAAGCAATGACCACTTCCCTCAAACTGGTGGTTAGTAAAGCAGCCCAGTAACAAGTTAGCCTAAACAATCTACTTATGGTCAAACATGAAATGCATTTTACTCAATGTCCTGAGTATATCCATGTCCTTAATTTTCCATTCCTTCAATCTGCCCTAAAAGTTTGCATGCTTTAGAGGTTGACTATTCAGGCCTTAACTTCCACAGATCATCATTTTTAGAAATAATTCACTTGCTAGAATTCACTCAAATGATATCACGAAGTTTCTTAACTTGTTCTGTAATGTCATATGTCGGTTTCTCAGCTCCCATTTACCTCTCTGATTTTTGTCTGAATTCTTCATCTACTTTGGAATTACCATCTATATAGTAACTCCTGCTACTGTATTGTTATTCCTGTTATCCTATTCTATATGTCTTTGAACACTAAATTAACTTATTTTGGGGAGAGCTGACCCAAGTGTTTTATTTTCTCTTTCCTTTTCTTCCTAGATAAAAATTAGAGTTTTATTCTTATTCTCTTTTTAAACATATACGTAGATATTTTATTTTTTCCACTTTCCATTGAAAAGTCAAAATTAACATTTTTTTGGTAAGTTTTACTTTATCCCTACAGTGCTGTCAAAATTTTGTTATTGAGCATTCCTACATTCCACAGATAATCTTTCTGAATTCCTGATAACTCTCTGGGTGTAGTTATTTACCTCACTTGCTTGGGAGCGTTTTTTCAATGTTTTTTTTTTCCCTCTCTTATTTAGCATACAGGTTTTATGTAGATTTAGCTGCTTTGATTTCAGTTCAAAGCATTCTCCACACTGAAACCTACAACTACTAAATTGGGGTAACTTCATAAGAAATTCACATATATCATCAGAATTTACTCTTTTTAAACTGTGAAACATAAAGATCTCCCTGTCTAGATTGTGTTAACCAATAATCCATACTCTTCTGCCACAAGCTAAAGGCTAAAAAGTCATTTTGATATCAGGCTTGTTGCTTCTTTATTCAAGCAATGCAGGAAATTACATTGCTCTGATATATCACTAGCCAAAATACCACTGTGGCATGGCCATGCAGCAGCTAGAAATCCAAAGTGGCTTCATTGATACACAAATCAAATATGCAATGCAAAGTATCATGATAATAAAAAATATGGTCATATTATCCACTTCATGTAACTAATAATTATTTTGCAAAACTAAAAATCGATGTAAACCAGTATCCTAATCTGAACTGTGGAGTATTTAATTCTATTAACAAATACCAGCAACTGTATCACATATCAAAAATTTCCTTTCTCTGATTTAAGGATTTTAATCAGTTAACTTAGAGATTCATTTATATCTAAGTGCCAATTTACACATCTTTTATTTAAATGCAAATTAAATAATTGGAAAAACCTGATAAAAGTATATTTCGGATTATTTCTGACAACCAGCTCTCATAAGGTATCCTCATATTTTAGCAGAATCAAATCTAACCAATGCTACCTCAGGTTGGTTAATGACTAGTAAGAAATGACAGAAATTACACTCAGTAATATCTGTGCCCAACAGCATTAGCAGCCTTTCATGTCAGTCTGTATTTCAGATTTTACAAACCCATTATGACAGAATTTCTGATATGATTTGTTTCTCTAACACCATTAGAGAAATCATATCATTAATCCAGATCTCAGTCTGACCCTGGGAGGTCTACTGTAAATTTCTGAGCACAAACTGAGTACAATTTCTTATATCCATCCTCTCTCAAAGTAATTTTACTCAAAGACAATTTGTTTAATGCTGAAAGGCACAGACACTCTACTAGCCCTAAGAATGGGGCATTTTCCATGACAGTCATATTCACTTAGTTGAGTAAAGATGTCTCTAAAAAGTCGGTGTTCCTACTTTTTGTGCCAAGACTTTTTTTACTATTATTATTTTTTAATTTTTTACTGGAAGTTGTCAAGAAGTTAAGACCAAAGAGCTGAAACTGGGGAAAGTACTCATATGCTGCATTTTTCTATGTACTGCACATATTCTACCTGCCTAAATCTCCCCTCTGTTTTGAATGGATAAAGGATGAACTATATTATATGGGAACATACATTTTGTAGCTTTAGAGTCACTTTGGCATGAAGTAACTCTTACTCTCTGTTGAAAGACTCACACATTATACCAGTACAACTACTAAGGAATAAATATGCAAGTTAGAAAGATGACTTGGATACCAGATCTAAAAAAAAGCCTAGCAGTATGGTGACATTTATGGGTTTTTTTAGCTGCATGGAGTAGAATGCACCTTGCATACTTTAACACATACTTATGATCTCAGGATTAGTTCCAAGTAATAAGTGACATCAAAGACTTTATCATCGGTTAAAGGAAGTCATGCATCTGGATAATATCTCCTGAGGCCTAGTAAGTCTGCCACTAAAGGAAAGTACTATGCAGATCAGGGTTCTGTGCATTAATAGGGCTTTATATTCTATTTTTATTTATTCAAACACAGGAGAAAGAGAAAAAAAATACAGATTTTTTTAAATGGAGCAGGGGAGGCATATCTGTGCCACCTCTCAGGTGGCAAAGATACAACAGCTTATAGTAGCCATCTAAGCACTTACCAAGTCGCAGACATATTCTTTTAATAGGAACTTCCTAGTGTCCACTCCACATTCAAACCATCTACTCTACACAAGCCACCTGACCCACCACACCAGCCCTCAGAAACTGCTCTTAAAAGTATGTCTTGTCTTAAAAGTATGTTGAAGGTACAAGTACTGGGAAGGATAGGATGCTCTACAGAGGGAATAAAATGACAGAAAAGATCTACAGCCCTGGGACCACCTACATGATGTTCTCTATTGGAGGCCAAGCAACATCTCATTTTACAATTTTTAAATGAGCAACTGGGGACAACACCAAATACTTCTATAAAAAAAGGGATACGGCTGCTGCTGTAGTGCTGAGTTCCAGTCTCATGCCCTCTGGATTAACACTCATCATGGGTAACCTCTGCTGGATCCACATGGTTCTCTGTGTATGGGATTATGGACAGAATGGATGGTCACTTAATCTGCGATTTTAAGATACCTCTCTTCAGCGCCTGGAAAGGTATAACAAGATAATGTAGAGGCAGCCTCTTTACTTGAAAAAAACCCAACCCAAATAATCATAGACATGTCTTTGGAGATGATCTGGTTCAACCCCTTCGAAGGAGAGCTAACTTCCATGTTAAAGGAGGCCTCTCAGGGACATATACCTAGCTAACTTCCAAACAACATGAATGGTAGAGATCCCATAAGCTCGCTAGGAAACCTGCTTCAAAGTTTGACCCTTTCCATCATAAAGAATCTCTCCTTTCTAATTCTAATCAGAATTTCCTTTGTTTCTCTTTGTATCCTCTGTCCCTTATCATTTTGTGGTGTACCTCTGGAAAGAGTTTGATGATCTCCCAGTAGGTAACTTAACAAGCAATATGATTCCTCTCTGGCCTTCTCAGCCAAAGTGTGAACCAGCCCATCTCCCTCACTTGTGATTTTGTCCCATTTGTGGTTAAAATAATCTCTTTTTTTTCTCAGACTCATCAGCTATGAAATTTCAGATGAGAACATGTGTTTCAGTCCACCAAAAGCAACTAGAAGACAGGCAACCTGTTCCCATATTTTCCTCACCCATGTTTCTTATTACTCTGTATTCCTTATTACTTACTGCTGTTTATGGCTAGTCATTGCTAGGTGCCTTGCAGAGAAGGTTCCTCTCAGAGTTCAGTTTGAAATTTGTAGCATAGTCTGATCCTCATGTGGTTGCAGCATCAGGACACAGCTATTCTTACATATAATAGATATTGATTCAACCTTAGAAAGCATTCTTTGACTGACAGCAGGCTTGAGCGACCCCTTCCCTCTGACATGCCCATAATGCTACTATCCCTTTCTGAGCATGACAGTTTATCATCTAGATCTCATTCCACGCAAAAAAGGAGATTGTCACAACTCCATAGAGATAACCAAGTACTTTATTCCCACCACTGAACATATGTGGAAGAGAACTGAATGCTACATGATGCATGGTAGTAGTCTCAGTATTCACCTAAATTATACATACCTCTATTTTAATATATAAGTTATATCAATTAAAATAACAATAAAATATCAGTTTCCCATTACGTTCTTTTGCAATTCCAATATGTTTTTTGCCTTACTGTACATACATTTAACACCAACTCTACTTAACCAGTAAATCACTTGCAATTATGGATCCTAGAAGAAGTAACATTATTTTCTAGGATATTTATCCCATGTGTGGTGTTTTTTTGTGGGAGTTTTTTTCAGTCTTCTCATCTAAGTCCAAAATATAAGTTCATGTTTCAGCCGGAAGAAATAAAAAGACCTAATACACGTCTGCAAGCTACAAAGCTACAGAACCAAGTCTTCACAGGATAGAGCACTAAGTCAGGTGGTTACAAAATCAAAGATTAAAATCCCCATCTGCGGCAAATAAGCACAGCATCATCATCACTGAGGGAATTATACTGATTTCTAATCAGCCTCTAGTTGAATGCATGCTATAGGTTTTATTTCTGACCTTTAGTTTCAATATTTGTCGTAATGTGAGGGAGACAACTATAAGAGTGAGTTCTATATTTTCCCAAGTTTTTATTGCCTTATCACAGACCCAGTTGTAGTGGAGAGTGAAGCATTTGTGACAAGCTTAGTATTCATTAAGCAAAGAAAAATATCACTGTTATTCAATCCAGAACAGCACTGTGGTTTGGAAACCCTAGGGAGATACAGTCAGAAGCACAGGAAGCTGGTGGGCTCATCTACTGCCCATAAAATCCATCCTAAGTTATCCAGAAAGATGTACAGACACAAAGAATGGAAATATGGAAACTGAGTTGTGCAGGAATGCAATCCCAAAGTTGAACAGGGACTGTATAACATCAGTCACACTTGGAAGCAACCATGAAACTACAAATTATGCATCTAGTTCCCTCTACCAAAGTCCGTGCTCAATGTATACCTGCCTGTCCCCATCAGCTGACCTTCAACACAGAGTAAGCTTGTCCTGCAAGCCAGTGAAGGCTGTTGAAGTACAGAGTATTAACATTACAGTAGTTACGTGTTATCCTGCAGCAAGTAACTGTATTACTGTTTTAGTCAGTTAAGAGTCAGAAGTACGCATCTTTTAAAACTACACCTGGTATTGTGGATTTTGTAAAGGAAAACCTAACATTTGCACTATGTTTTGCACAGGCTTATCAGGTTTAGTGTGAGGTGCTGGGGGTGACTGACAACATGGAATTTCTTCAAGGCGTTACATTCATGCTGTTCAAATGTACATGTGTCCATGTCCAAAACTTTAGTCAAAAAAAAGTCATTTTGGGGGATGAGGCACTGGTGCTGTGGGAGGCCCAGTGGGTGGACAGGGCACTGGCGCTGCTGGTCGCATCGGCCAGAAAGCACAGGGTAGGGGTGGTGGGGCTGCAGCGTGGGAGTCAAGCACTGCTCTGGGCCAGTTCACAGCCAGTTCTAGGCAGCTCCAAAACACCGGTGAAACAGGATGTAAATGTTGGTGCTCAGGGGCAGTCAGAGACGCAGCAGCCTCTGGGACAGAGACACCCCTGAGGGACCACAGGCGGCCCACACCAGGGCAGGGGCCCTCTGATGGACCATGGTGACACTGGTGTGAAACACTTCACCTTTCCTGGCCCAGGGCATGATGCAGTCTGCAGTTCAGCACAAATCAGTTTTTCAGGTAGCTCAGTGCAGACATTGGTGGGGTGGAAGTGAGAAATTGGAGACACGGACCCGAGGAAAGCTGGCATGTTGAAAACTACACACAAGAACCAAACCTGAGGAAGACAACCTGTTGACAAGATGATAGATTTGTGACTCAAAGAACTGGGAATAAAAAATAATTAAGTAATTAATGGAGAAGTGAAGAAAAATGGATCAGATCAGCAAGAGACAGTATTAAAGAAAGGGGAATAGTGATGCAACTGCAACAAGCTATTTATTATCAAATGCTAAAAGCTGCTTTTAAATGAATGGGATGATCTGAAAAAGGCACACCACTGCTCCTTTTTCAGATGCGTATGAGTCATTTTTCCAAAGCTCTTTTGTTCACCATTTTAATGCCAGCTGCTGCGACACTGAAAATGCAGGGATGCTCCCATGCTTTCTGTAGGACATAGGCTCCCAGCAGGAGAGGTATCTCACCGGTGGCTGGCTGCCGTTACCAGCCTGCGCCTAGCACCATCTAGTGAGCCTCGGCCAGCCTCTCTGAGCCATCAGCTTCTCTTTCAGGATGAAGACAGTACAATGAGAACACTGAAAATAATGTTCGGTAATCTTCAGCCCACAGAAACATTTGGGGAGCTGTGCAGAGTCCTCTGAAGCTTGAATTTAGGGGCAGCAGGAAGAGCTGTTCTGGATGACTTCTGAGGATGCAGATCTTCCCTTCTTTCAAACATGTCTTAACTGGAATAAGGAGCAGGGCAGGTGTGTGTGCTATGAGAGCAGCGTGGATGTTCCTTAGATGGTAAAAATTCTGGCTTAACTCTAATAAGCTAGCTTGAGTGGTTTTCCTTTTATTAGTATTATTGGTTACATGGATTGGTGATTAGAGGAAATAACATTTAGTCTATTATTATTATAACATCATATTTTTTTACTCTTTAGAAATTAATGCATATTCTTCTTTCCAATCAAGATGAAAACTTGTTTGTAAGATACTTATAGTAACCAGCATTGCCCTGGGAAAGATTAATTATTTTGCCTCTTAGACAGTTGTTGCAAAAAAGCAGAATCAGAAAATACTGTATTATTGTAGTAATAATAATCAGTACAACTACTACATACTTCAGTCTACAGCACTTTATGAAGTTGGGTGAATATGAGCCACATTCCACTGGGATGCAAACTGACTTAGAGAAAAGCTTCACTATTAGTCAACTTTAGACCAGAAAAAAACTTTCAGAGGAAGATTATTGGTGTTACTGTGGTTCCACCTTTCTATGTTGCTTTATGACAATAAACTTGTTGATATGCTTCCATCTCTTTCTGTCTTCTATTCCCTCCTGTCACCTTTAAAACATTCAGTGGGAAGCGTGAAGACCTTAGGGGCACCTGGAGTTTTGCATGAATAATCCATCTTCTTTGAGAATGAAGTGAAAAATGAAAAAAATCAGCAAAGCAATCCAATCTCTATTTCTGCACACATTCACATTGATGCAATAAATCCTGTACACAAATTCTTTACAGTGCCCCTTAGAACAGGACCTCTGGAGAACCCCCCACCAAAGTCCTTACAGGTGTTTTATGTTAGGCCACCTCAGGTATTTGAGCAGCATTTCTATGTATTTTCAGCTTAAAAGGAAAAGAAAAAGAGATGCCTGAATTTATATTTTGCTTCTAAAACAGGAAAGATCTAAGAATCTTTGTATTGTTCACATATTTGTAGTTTAGAATAATTGACACTTTCCTGACAAAGGAGGAACTGTTTTAGAAAAGCACTGCAGAGGCTGCATTTAATCTCAAGCCCTGAGCTTGTACCAGTATGTGTATTTAAAAAGCAGTTTGAAAAGGAACAGAGTATTGTAACAAACTAGAAATGGCTCAATAAAACAACATTTCAAAGGCTCATGTCAGATTTCACATTTGTGTTTTCAAGAAATAAAGTGGCTGGAGTGCATCTTTATGAGGCATTTTATGGATATTTGAGCATAGTGAATTTGATGCTTATGAAAGCAGGAGATTTGGTGCTATCAAAGCCACAGAATAATCATCCTCAGCAAGTTTTCCTTTCCAGTCCGTGTCAGTAATTGAAGAAAAACTCCTGCACCCTTCTGTTGGCATTTTCATTTATATTTATATTTCGGTACATTCAAAACTGCTCTTTTTTTCACATTCATTCTTATAAGCAATATTAATTCATGAAAATGGCTGTTGAACAGACATTTTCAGAATGTAAGAGTGATTCATTTAATTAAGGAAAATAAACTCATTTTGCGATTACATTAATTTCAGGTTAAAACAGTTAGTTGCCCTTCTAGCTGGGTTTATGTACTATGCTCACACTACCAATCTGTCTTTAGTGCTTTCATTCAGGGAAGCAGTGGTGTAATATAATTAAAAAAAAAAAAAGCTCAAGGAGCAAATTCAGGTTTGCAAATGTTTAAAGTAGTATTCAGTACTAAGAGATCAGTAATAATCTATAGATAGAATTTGATGGTTTGTGGGTAAATGAGTATTAATTATATGATATCAATGAAGTTTTTACTGTTTGCTAAGAGAAAATAAGGTTAATTTCAATAGATACCTCTCTTTCAAATAAATACTCCAGTCAATTATATTTGTGGAGGTACTACTCATTAATTGCTTAACACAGTGTGACTACATACATTTAGGTGAAGAAAAATTAAATAGAAAACTTGTCTCCAAGGAAATAGCTGAAGTATGCAATGGACTTCAGGGAAGCCAGGGTTTAATTTAAAAGCTACCAGACATAGCTTTATCTAAGTGATACGTAGAATTTTAACTTTCTCTTTCATGCAGGCAACATTCTGCCAATTTTCCCTTGTGAATGAATGCCTGTGTTTCCCCTAAAGGAAAATGTTAATGCCGGCCACCAGACCTGTCCCTTGTGCAGTTTTCTCCACAAAAAAAAAGTGGAGTAAATTGGATATTAAAATCATTCAGCTCTGCCTAACAGGAATGTTTCTTCCAGTTAAGAACCAATTACCTGCTAAGACCCTCGAGGCTATCTGGAATTGTAACAGATTTAGGTGCTGAATCATAACGTACAAGTTTTCTACCAGTGCTTTTCTATTTTCTTCAGTTTGTAGACTCTTAATGGCTTTTTTAACCGGAATAGCAGACCCCACATTAAGCAAGTTTAAGTCATTGAAAGGACTGAAAACCAGGGTACTTGCTGAACACCAGAGTTTAGGCAACTAGCCTTGAGTAAAATCTGTAGAACTAGTTGAGAAGCAGAATTTCCACATGCTGGAAGGGGTTTTTTTTGTTTGATTTCTTTTAAATATAGTTGCAATTCCAAAGAACCTGTTTTCCCCTCCCAGAGACAAAGGAATTTGAAAAAATACTGCATCCTACATTTCTAATATTATGCTTACTTTTTACAGCTTCCAGCATTCTTTCACAAGAGTAGAGCTGCTGAGAATTTGTGACCTCCATGAATCTTGCCAAAAAGATAGCAAATTTCAAGTGGCGTTGAACAGAACTGCAACTAAACTTTCAAGTTAGCTTTTATTTATAACTCTGAGTTAAATAACTAATGTTCCTTAATCAGTGCCTGAAGGGAATTAAGTACCACAAAATGGAATTCACTATCATTTCCTTAGTAAGTAACATGAAGCTTAAAATAACTAATAGGAAAATCTGGGAAGGGTGGAGCTAAGACTGAGTCCCTCTGTGGTGGTGTAGCAACTAACAGGATTACAGGCGGATTCCTGTGTTTGATCAGAATAGAATCAGAGCTACAGCTGCTCTCTGACTCCCAGGAGCCAATATCACCACTTTTCAAAAAATGGAGCAGGAGTTTTTCTTTAAAGTTTAAGGGATTTAAAGCATAAGACCTAGAAGCTAACATAATTAATCCACTAGGTCAGGATTTTAAGCACTCAAGACCTAAGTTTTTTAATAGCTCTTTGTGTACATATTTTAATTGACTCTTGGAGAAGAGACTAGGACTTTTTCAGTTCTATGTACATAACCTAAGAGGATGCATGAAAAAGCAGAGGTTTTGTTTTCCTGAACATATCAGATTTTTGGTACACAAACCCAACCTCACCACACAGGTTGAAAGCTCTTCCTTAGAAGAGGAAGCTTTCCTGAGAATGAGAATTGCTGAGAGACAAGGGAACCCTGTTTTCTCCCTTTAACTCTAGAGCTTTTGAATTAAGAAACGGATAACAAACATTATCAGTATCGTCATTTGAATAGAAGTGGGTTTGTGTAGAAATTAATACAACCAGCACATTAAGTGAACTTTGAGGACATCTAATGTTTTGATCCACTTAGTAGACAGATAAGCATCCAGTTTAAAGATCTTGAACAGGACAAAACAAGTTTCAAGTTGCTCAGGCCTACCAAAACCCCACAACTTTTAACCACACACAGAAGCAAAACTGTGGATATCTTTACAAATATAGTGGAGAAAAGTAGGTTAAATTCACAGGATTTAAGCTGTAAATATTGAAAATTTCCCTCCTGGGTGGCTGGAGATTTTAGCCTAAGTCCTTACAAGGGTCCATATGCATATCTGGCATAATATCTGACTGTTTGATCTTGCGAGATGTTAACCCTCTCTGTCCTCAGTCATATCATTTAAACAGTTGTAATCTTGTTTCCATGACAATAATAAATTCTGAAAGCAGACCTTTATCTTGAAGAGTAAAATGAGTGCCTAGGGCTTCCAAGAGTTGGACTTACAAAAAGACAAGGAAACATCTAGCTAGAGTAAATATGACAGAGAAATATAACTGCTGTATTGCAACATAAATCCTGCAAAATAAAGACAGATGGCTAAATGGTCTAACCCACTCAGTCATCCCACCCTATTTCCCATCCTGAGTATGAGTAAAAGGGCGAGTGATATCGAATCACTTCCTTATTCCTCATGATATTGTATTTATCAAGTGTATTTTAAATGTAGATGTGGGTGTTCTCTACGTATGTTAGGGACAAGAAAACTGACTGAGTAATAGGCCAACCTAGCAGAAATATGTTAGTTATGAGCATCGCCATTTAAAAATATATTTATGAGAGCTGAAATTCAACATCTTATAAACAAATACAACTATGTTCTACAGCCATATCTCAGCTTGCTTCTGAAGCTGGATTTCAAGATATGGTTTGTGTTATATATAATATTGTTACTGTCAAGAGAGATACACTGCATATATAGAACTTAAGCATTTGAGCTGAATTAATGTTTTAACAGAACAGTCTAATCATCTAAGTTATCTAATGGAAACAGCAATTCATATTAATGATAGTTAAAATCATTACACAGAACACCTTTTCCTATAGTCCTCTCCTTTCTCTGGCATTATGATCATTTTTCCAATGTTCCTCTTGTCCTAAGGTTGACAGTTGCAGTCTTCAAGCAGGAGTCAGAGTGGTGGTTATGATGAGTTGTCAGTCTTTGTCAGTTATGATGATTTGGAGTCTTTAGAATAGAATAGAATAGAATAGAATATTGTCATTGGAAGGGACCTAAAATGCTCATCTAGTCCAACTGCCTGACCACTTCAGGGCTGACCAAAAGTTAAAAGATATTATTAAGGGCACTGTCCAATTGCCTCTCGAATACTGACAGGCTTGGTGCATTGATCACCTCTCTAGGAAGCCTGCTGCAGTGTTTGACCACCCTCTCAGTAAATAAATGTTTCCTAACATCAAGTCTGAACCTCCCCTCCCCTCCCTTTGTCAGGATGATGTTCACAAGGGGTGGAAGTTTCTTCTTCTTCTCCCTTGGAGTTATATTTACATGTTTTCTTATTGTAGTTTGCCTTCTTATCACTTGTACCCTGCAGAAGTTTGAAAGTTGCCTCCCCCAGCATCAGCTGGTATCCAGGGTTGCAAGGCAGTGCCTCCCCTAGACCTTTACTGTTCCTGGTATTCACAAAGCTTCAGCTCATACAAATATGAAGAAATAGTCACTATTTCACCAGACTAAAATCAGCTGAAACCATGCCAAGACAAACCAAGACATGTTCTGGCACCCTGCAATGTCAGGTCAGTCCAAGCCGCTTACTGGTTATGGAAAAAATAATATTTCCTGGGCTACACAGCATTCTTGATTACTGGTTTGTATGCATACACTTCTGAAAATTTTTATCATCAGTTTTTTATTTACTCAGAAAGATAAAATATCTAATTAGGAGTTTCACATGGGATACAGTCTCCAAGTTGAGAAAATAGTCCCTCTTGCTCAGTAGGGTCATCCATGCCAGGCTGAGCCACTATTTTATCTCCAGCCCACAACTAGAGCACACTGTGTGTAATAAACTGGACATGCAAAAAAAGTGAGTACGGATGTTGAGTGTCAATAAAGAATATGCAAGACTGAAGATCAAAAGTAAATATGATGAAAACACACATAACTGCTGTCCGCAAACTGAAAATGCTTTTCATTTCTTAAGATCTATCTCTTTGTGAGGAGTTTCTAGTCAAGAGCAAGGAAGCAGATGTACTTGCTTGTAAGTGAACAAGAGTGTGAGTCCATTCACCTTAGGACTAAACCAAATTCTCCTACCATATATGAAAGCCTAAGAATAGTTCAGGTCTTTCTGCAGCTGACTCAGATGATACAGTAAGTTGTCACAGACAGGGCTATATAGATTGCGTTAGATCCTGTTAATTGGACAGAAAGATGGATACGTTTATATATATTGATTTCCCAATCAGTATGCTTATCCTGAATAATGGATAAGATACCAAAACTGGAAACGAATGAGATGTGTGTATGTTAATTCTACAAATTTCTACTTCCACTGCATCCATAGTAAGGAAGTTATTAAGAAGTGAACACTTGTACTTTTCAGTGAGCTGTCTCTTACCTCCTTGAATTAAAAAAGTGCATTTTTATTCCATTTGAGTATTGAGATCACAACTCTCAGTGCTTTAAGGCAAAGCCAAGATTTCCAATGAATCTGGCAGGGCGATGGAAGAGCTGGCAGCTCCTTGGGCTGGGGATCAGCTGTGCCAGGGGCTCCCGGGGGCAGCAGGACAGGGACTGGCAGCCAGGGCAGGGCAGGGCAGGGGGCAGCCGGAGCCGCCCGAGCCTCCGGCACCAGGCACCTCCCTGGGGATGGGGGCAGTCTGGGACATCAGCCGGCGGATGGGGGTCAGGATGCAGACCCAAGAGGCCCAGGGCAGGCACTCGCATGGCTATGGTGCTGCAGGAGCTGGAGCTCAGGTGGGGCCAAACAGTAGAGGATGTGAGCTGGCCCTGAGCCCCCCGGCCGAGGCTCTGGGAAGGGGGCACGCTGTGAGGGCCCTGACAGTCTCTCTTTCATTAGTAATCCTTATTTATAATCTCCGCACTAGTATTTTCCTCACAGGCTGTAGTGGGGATAGGGACAGAGGAGAGAAAAGACACTAAAACTCCCTACTCTTTGAAACATCTGTTCACGTTTCCCTGGCAGTGCTTCACAGCTGAGGTGAACTCCCTTGGCAGAGCTTTACAGAGGCAGCACTTGGTCACTGATGTTTGCAGCTCACGTAAATGTACTCCAAGGCTGCAGAGCTCTGAACAGCTTCCTTTGCTTACATCAGTAAACTGCTCAAATGAACTCAAAACAACTAATCTGTCCATATTCATCTGAATTAGCATTTGCAGGACTCCGGCCAGAGCACAGCAATAACTCGCATCCTGTAAGCGGAATTGTTATGAGTAGCTGCTCATAAATAACACGTTTCAATTTTCAGGCTGTGTCAATTGGACACAGACCACAAAGCACATCTTTCTTTTGCCCATTTAGCTGCCAAATGGAGTGTGACTCTTTGCAGATATAGAGCACACTTTTCACACATCCACTAACACACAGTAAAAGTAAGATAATTGTACAAACTTACCTGCTTGAAAAATCAGAATGTAAATACAGTGAGGAGGAGAATTAATTTGAGGGAATCATTTAAAAGTGGCATTGAAAGTTTATTTGCACTAGTCATCATACTTTGCCTCACCAATTCTAGGTGTACATTAGTAAGCTCTTTTTTGTTTTGCTCATGCTTAAGTCTTGTACCCCCAGTATCAAATAAAATTAACGAGGCAATTATCTGGCAAGAAAAGGTAACTCAATAGCTTATTCATTAAGAGTACTCTAATAAATAGTCACAGCTTGGACTTAGTTCAGCACAGACTCGAACTCTATTTGTTTTAGAGAATCAAGAAATCCAAAAAGAAAATGCCTTGAAGAAATTTAAACCAAATGTGTTAGTCCTAAACCCCACCACAAAATTTAAAGAGAACTTCAAAGAGCAATTTTTTTAATTGGACTTCAAATGTGTAACAGTGTAAAGTGATCTAATTTTCTATGAGCACATTTAGAAGATGGTAAGGAAAATACGAAATTACAACAGGGTTAGGCAAAAGCTTTGGAAAAGAGTAGCATGCAGCAATTAAGCTAAAAAATGGCAGATTAAGGTATTCAAAACCTGCAGGAGGACTTTACTGCAAAGTGAGTTTTGGATTTTTCCAGTCAGTTCCACAGTTCTGGTGTAAGCATTATACTAGCTGCTTGCCCAGAGAGGTTGCTGAGTCTTCATCCTTGAAGATGGAGACAATATTCCCCAGCTGGGCACAGCTCTGAGAACCTGCTCTAGCTGATCCTTCTCTGTGCAGGGCAGTTGGAACAGATGATCTCCAGATGTCAAGCTATTCTAGGTTTGGGAAATATGTCAAAACAGGTAAGGCTTCAGTGTTTCTTACCAAACCAAGTGAACCCTTAGGGAGCACAGAATTAGTGCATGGATGAAGTCAGTGAGAGAGACAAAGTAGAAACTAAGTCTTATACAGCAGGGAATTACAAGCATTAATTCATTTTACTGTTATCTTCACATTTTTTATTTATTCCTCTCTGTTATTTTTCCTGAACAATAGATATAAATCTTTAATGTCTCTAAAATACGCAGTAGATTTCAGACAGGAGTGGCTCATTATGCTAGGATTCTTGAGACCAGAAAATTCTATGAATAAGGGGTATGTGATAGACAACCATAGAGTCATGAGTGGCGTGGTAAAGGTAGGTAGGTATTTGCTGTCTCTTCCAGAGAAAAAACCAAAGACCATCATTTGAAGTTAGTGGCAGACAGGCTTAAAATAAATAAAAGGAGGTGATTTTTAACAAAACAAGTAGTGTATTTGTAGAAATCCTTACCAAAAGTTGAGAATGTTAAAAATTTACATGGATTCAAGTTGAGACTGGAAAAGGTCATCCAGTAAGGTTTACGAAATGCAGAAAAGCCACATATATCTTGAGAAGTCTGAGAGCTGAAAACAGAGGGAGCTTCCAAGACAGTTAAGGGGAGGAAATCACATATCCTTTCTCTGTTCTTACACTCTTCTGTGGACATCTGCTTACCAGAAGAAGAAGGATACCAGAACAGTCACTGTTATGAAAAAAACTATTAAAAACTTACTCTAAAAATGTTACTAGCTTAACATCGATGTATTGAATATAACAAGTCTGAGTGAAAGGGAGCACATTTTTATATACCAGAAACTAAGAGACAAAAATTCAGATGTGTGTGCACTTGGGTCCACAGTAGACTTTTGCATTAGTATTCGCAAGCTAGCACAGTGCACCTTACCAAAGTTTCCCTATATATTTGTTTCAGGATAAGAAACAGTTCCTTAGATACTGACCTCCAGCTTTAAACAATTCTAAGGGAGTTGAAATTAATATTAACTATATTTTACCTGTCCTGCCCACTGTACACAATTTATGTCTCTTAATTCTTACTACTACTTTTCTTTACATTTCTTTAGGTTTAGTGCAATAAAATTTGCCCTTTCATATCCATCATCTTCTAACTGCATTCACTGAAATGAAGGAAGCCTAACTGGTTGCAGTGATTCCCCATTTTCCTCAAATACCACCCACCCCCAAGTGTAGTTCATAATTGAAAATATCACAAAGAAAATCATGAAATCATCCCTGTGGTTGGCTGTCAATCTATGTTTTTCTAACTGAATGTCTCTGGGGCTAATACTCACTTTTAACTACTGAGTACCAACAAGCATATACACGATTTCTGGGAAAAAAAATAGATAATGTGAGAGAAGTGCTACAAAATGTACACAGGAAGTCTGGGTACCTTAACTTACAGTCTTAAAGCTGCAAGAGCCAAAGGAAATTATTTCAGACTAAAAATGCTGTTCTTAAGTCACCTGGCATTTTTTCTTCCAATGACTTAAGAACAGATGGCCAGTCTCAATCCAAAATTTCTTTCCTTTCTGAGTTTGATTCAGCCCCACAGTACAATTTGTAAGTAATTTTTCCTGATTAGTTTTAAACATTCTGCAATGGAAGAACAAGATTTGATATGCTTTCAGGACATTTACATCTTTTGTATGGTTGCTTTTACACAAAATGTAAATTGATGTTATGCAAGATAGGCTATGGTAATTATGATTATTGTAATTGGTTGCAAAATATGAAAAGAGCAAAGCAGGAGTGAGAATTAGAAACTAGAGCAAGATGGAGAATCTCAACTTCTAATGTTATAGGATACAGAATGTGCACTTGGCTTGCAAAAACCTCCAGATGCTTGTCAATGAAAAGTGAAAACAGGAAACAGAAAATCTGGGAAATCTTAAAGACAGAGGCAAAGGGACTGGTTTTTGAATGCCAAAAGGATCAAACCCAAGTCATTCTGAAAATTTTGGCCAGCATGTCCAAAGTTCCTGAACACAGCATAGGGAGATATATATCCTAAAATTAAAAATAAGGAAGTTTTTAGAACCTTTAATGAAAGCAAATTGTACTCGTATCTGGAAATCCAGTCAAAATACAAGAAATAGCTTCTCCTTCCTCACCTTTCATACAGACAGATTTCAAGATTAGAGAAGATTATTTAATTATGCTGCCTTACACCCCCTCATAGAGTAAGTCATAAACTTTCAAGTAGATTTGTCCCTACCCCTGGCTTTAAACCAGTATGCTTTAAAAGCAGACTTAAAGTAATTTGTACTTGAAGCAAATGCTTAGTGTTTATGAATATTTTCTGCATCAGGAAAGAGAGAGGACCTTTTACTTAAGAAACAACTTTGGGGTTTAAATTGGAAGCTTTGTCATGTTACATCCTCTCTGTAACCTCTGGAGAGAAAAGACTTCACAACTGACTATGCTGGAGCTCAGGGAAATAAGCTGTCTAGCTTAGCTTCCAGTCAAGGGGTGAATGAAGGCCTTACCATTGACAGCATTTTTGTAACTAACCTAATCATTAACAACACAAAACCAATTAGATAAACTGCCAATTGTCACACTTTGCAAAGCCTATTTTATCTTTTTCAATTTTCCTAATGTGGATTAACTAGGAAAATGGAAATATCGGAAAACCTAGAATGACTACTTATTTGTTTATTTAGATAAGGTTAGCTCCCAGTATTTGTTTCTTGGTCAAGTAATGGATCTGCAGGGTGTAGAAGAGTTGCATGCTCAGCTCAAGTCATAAGTGTTGTGAAAGGAATGAAAATCATTCAGAGTTAGATTGAATAGTGCAATTCAGAAGACACAGTGAAAGTAAATCATATTCATTGCCAATCCAAATGTTTTCTCGGTTAGCTAGACTTACTCACAGGGAATTTTATTCTTTTTAACAAAAACTGTTACTTAACTGAACTTCCAATATGAGAATAGGAAGTGGTAAACTACAATATATAAATAGAAAGATCCACACTAGGATTTCTCAGCAAGAATGTTAAGGAGCAGTTTTGCCAAATTCTCTTGAATGCATCTTTTTGGTTCAAAGAATTCAGTTAGCTTGTATCTGATGTACAGGATTTGCCTGATCTACACCTTACATATTCCTTGGGTGGAGTCAATCATTTAGAACATTGCTGGAGGCCCAACATGAACCATTTTCTACCACTGCTGACACTACAGTCTCTAAAAAAGTCCAAAACATAAAGAATAGCTGGCACCATGAGTTCCTTGAGTGACCTACAGTTACACCACCTTTCCCATATATGTTGTTAATATTTACTATTAGCGTATGCCTAATTATAT
>VZTV01001895.1:6290-23224 GCA_013400875.1 Anhinga rufa | reverse complement strand
AAACGATTTTGACAGCTCTATAGCTGGAGCCTCTGACTTGACTACCATATGACACATCACAGCACTCAAATTAGTTCTTTACAATCGTTTCAATTCAGAAAAAAATGAAGCTTCCTTGTTAATAATGAGACAAAAAATGCCCTAAGGAGGAGGATCATCCCCCAGACTAGAAACTTTACCATCAGAAATCGCATAGGTAAGAGCTAATGTCTCCTTCTTCTTTCAGTAAATATCTATCAGAAAATCAAATATATTCTTACACGTTGAAAAGATTTCTCTGAACTATTCTTTAATAAAACATTACCTTTGCCATTAGCACACCAGTGGCCAAATAAAACTACGTGATGCATTTTGAGAAATAAAGATGGAAAAAAAATTTTTTTAAGGTAATTTAGACTAGAATAAAGCCGTGTTTATAGTCTGCCTCTTTATCTCACACCCAAAATGGTAAACAAAAGATTTGAATAACAAAGAAAAAAACCATTTAAATTGTTTTTAACAAGTATAAAAGAACAGCAAGGAAAGAGAAACACAGCATTTTGAGAGTCAAGCATTCCAAAATTCTCCTAAAGTAAAAGTGACTCTTCACTACTTGTCCTGGAGTAGTTACAAAGCCCCCAGTAACACCCCACCCAATGCATGAAACCAAACCTTTCTTTTTGCTGTACTTGAAAAACTCATTGAATTTATAAATCTAATATGACACAGTAAAACCAAACCAGTCAGTTGCAAGTTGTGATTTTTGATCCTCCATTTTTGAGACCACCATAACAAACTTACGTTGGAAAGTACAGATTTTATAAGATACAGTGAAACTGTCTGAACTCAGCTACATTAGATGTGTTTTAAATCCTACATCCAAAAGCAGAGGTAGTCAGAATAGCTGCCCATATTTAGGAACTTGGACCACCATGTCCGCATTGCAGCATCAGTTTGCTTATTGTCCTACATGCAAGAATATCATCTTAGTACACACAATATCCCTCATTTCACAATGGGAAAAAAGTCACAGAAGCGGGCCAAGAAAATCAGATGGAGCTAAGCAATTTTCAGTCAGCCCACACAGAACATTAGGAGGAAGAAAGCATTCCTTTGAGCAAAACATTAGCACTATTATTAGCAGCATCTCAACTTATTTAAAATAATTATTCTAGTATCTATTCCAGCAAGCAATACAAATTGCACTTGTCCCTTACATAGAAAGACAGACAAAAAATCACGAATATGATCCTCCCTCTGCATTGTATTTATCGTTACCAGAAGCAAGGAAAACAGGATAGAGAGCATTCCTGGAAACTAAGGGCAAAAATAAATCTTAGTTTAAAAGAGGGCATTTTAAACGTTATGATTATTGTGCCAGAGCTGTGGGTTCAATGAAAATGGATTGTAGGTGATTTAGAAAGATGTAGAAAGCTGCATCACTGATTGAAAGTAGTAAAATCTTGGTTTGACGTTTGTCCCGCTGAATACACAGAGATCAGCAAATCATTGCTGCCCGCCATCAGTGAGAGAGGTGTGTGGCTCTACCATTGCACCAGAAGCACTTTTTGAATCACGCTTTCCAGACCATGTAAGTTACCCTTTTTAACATGGTGTTATACCACTGGTCCCAAGATAGGAACTATTACAGCCGACCACTCAAGTCTTTAAGGAGTGCTACGTCTAAAATAACTGCTGGCTACATGCTAAAATATAATGGTCTCGATCAGGGACCAACTCTGATAAATTGCTGGGGTTTTGAATTATATTGCTGTAAACTCACACAAATAGAATCTGTCTCTGTACATATAAAATAAAAGATTCTTAAAATAACAGTTCTTCGAAATAGGTTTTTAAGGTGCTTTATAGCTTACTTGAAACAAAATTAAAGGAAAAATATATCTTTTTAATTTAAGAAATTAAAATAGACATTTTCCTCCTATGTAATATGAAATAATAGGTTATATTAGACTAGGCAAATAATTACTCACTTGCTAATGTTTAAATTTTATTTATCTATTTATTTACATGTAATGATATAATTTCTTTCCTTTAACTCTAGTTCCTGAAAAATAGTGTTTTCTCCTTTGATCAATTTTTTGCTTCTAACACTGTCAAACACCGATTATCCCTTTCCCTCCACCCCTCAGTTTCAGAGGAACAACAGCTGGAACTGACATGGCTGGTTTTGTCTATCCTACGACACTTTCAACAGTTATTTTATACATAGTCCGTGGACTAATCACAGTGACTATGCCAGCTTAAACTTTGGGAATATAGTCCAGTAGTGAAATGAATCTGTGATAGGTAAAATGATGAAAGAGCCACATAAATAAAAGCAAAACATTTACACTAGAATAATATTCTTTTTAATTTCAGAATAACATATAAATAAGGCTGATAACATCAAAGCAAACAATTACTGAGGAAGAATAAGCCAACAATTTCTGCTAAGAAATCCAACTGACTTATCCAGAAGTCAATTAAAAGGCAATTGACTTATCCAGAAGTTATACCCTGCATATGTTATTATTCATATATCACAAATACATAAAAAAACCCACCTGTATTTAGAGTATACTGCCTTGCCCTCACATCCTACTTGCCTTCATAAACAGCCTAACTTGGTTAGTACAACATTAGTAAGTGTGTGTGACTGATGATAGCAGTCACAGTATCTCTGGAACAGTGGCTTTTTACCGCTACATTTCAAAGGGTTTTACCCAAGAGGCACAGAGACGTTGAATGACATGCCTGAGGCCACCCAGAAAACCTGTGGCAGATGACCCGTGCACGGTGCCTTCATAGTCTTCACCCAGGATTTTCTTCCCATCATTTCTAAGCACCTAGAGACTGATAGGGTGCTTACGACTAATATCAAATAATCGCTTCCTTGAATCTTCCTGCCTGATCACTAAATAAGGACATTTTTTTCCTGTGATTTTTTTTCCCCATAGCATAAAAATAGTAAGGGCATTAGCCCATGATCAGTAGCTACAAGTTTATATCCCTGTTTCTGAACTATATTTTAACACTGTACCATGTTACAGTTATTTTTACAGATTCAACCACCTCTCAGTTGGGCAGAAATTGGTAATCAAAAAATCAGTTGCAGATAAAAGCTAATGGAAATCTTAAAGACATCTGTGACACCTAAACCACAGCTAACAACACCTACCAAGTGCTTTTATCTATACTATATATATATAGCATAGCTGTGTTTTTCAAAGGGAAGCTAGTATCACGATACGTTTAGCCAAATAAAGACAATGGGATCTACACATGTCACTATTTTGTTCAGAAGAAAATTATACATTTAGTAGATATACTATAAATTTAGGCATCTCAACACATTTGTCATCACTTTCTCTGGTTACCTAAATTAGTCCTGTATCCTCTTTGCCTGTCTTTTGCGATTCCGACTGAACACTCGTGACAGTCAGCTGTCCTTTGTGCTTGGACACAAAATGATATAAAATTTATAAAAACCTGTCCTATGTATTTAGAAGGCATAACAATGTTGTTTTCTCTATAAAATGTTACTTTATTTGAAGATCATCATCAAGCCAAAACATAATTAAACATCAAGGGAAAATTACTGTCTCCCTCACACACGATTTTCATGAACCACAGAGTAATTTGGGCTGGAAGGCACCTCTGGAAGTCCCTGGTCCAAACCCTGCCCCAAGCAGCTCCAGCAAAAGCAGGCTGCTCTGAGACTTGTCCAGTCAAAATCCAAGTACATCCAAGGTTCACATCTATTCTCCAACAATTATCCTCCAAGTAGCCTCTGTTGGCTTAATTAATTTTAGCTACAGAGGCTATTAGTGACAAAGCCAGGACTACACCCCCAAAATCTGAGTTTAGACCACTTGATCCAGTGATCAGACTACAACATATCCTTCTGAATTTAAACTATAGGAATGAATTTACTGTCATATGATCTGTAGTACAACTGTCTATGTGCAAGATAAAGTTTCTTAGATTCTTCTTTTTATATCATAGAAAGGTCCTTTAGAAAAATACAAATAAAAAAGGAGAAGCTCGAGCAAGACCAATAAAAGAAGCAGGGGATATTACTTAATAATTAAAGTGCCTAACACACAAAATGAGTTAATGCAGAAAACAGAAGAAAACTTACTACTGCTTAAAGCTAGGACTGATACCCAAAATCTTTTGATATCACTTAACTTGAGGATGACCACTATCATCTTCTAAATACCTTTTTTCTTATGTCAGCATCCTAAAAATTAAGCCATATTCAATAATGTATTATACAATGTTTTTTAAGGAGTACATTACTATGAGAGTCTAAATAAAGAGTAGAAAGCTATTTATAAAAACCTCTTTATAAAACCTATTTATAAATAAAGTTATTATTTCACTAACACTGACTTGGCCATGACTGCCCCCTTCCCTTTTTTTTTCCCCTCTTATCTAGGGCTAAGAAAATAGTACATATAAAAACTGGCATGATTTTTGTATATAATTTACAATGTAGTAGGTAGGCAGGTAGGCAGATAGATCAATCAACTTTTTAAATTTAGTGTGTAGGGTTTACTGTGAAAGGAGATATTTTTCATGAAAGACAGGAATTTAGGATTTTCTGGTTTATTTTTGGTTATCACATCTTTCTAACAGATCATGATTCATTCACTAGTCTTCAAGGAAGATCAGTGCACATGAATATTTTTAAGCACGGCGCCTGCACAGTTTAACATTCATTTGCTGCAGTAAGATTAGATCTCTAATGAATTCTCAGCATTTCTGCCCATGTAATATGTACAAGGATCTGTGGAGAGCCCTACAGCTTAAGCTGGACTCAAGTGCTGTAGAAACCAAGCTGCAAACCAGCACGGGGACTTCTCCAGACCGGACTGAAATTATGTTCCTAAATGGAGTCTTCAGCAGAGGGATGTACATGTTTGATGCACTGAAGTAAAATTTTAGAAAGACAGGCTAAATATTTCTATTTAACATAAATATTTTGTGGCATGTTTTTATGGGCACATATAGGTACATACACAGTCAAATCTGATGACAGAAGAGGTGTATATAGTCCTGCTGTGCCCTCCTCTCCTCGTGGGATTTATAATCATGTGCTATTTGTGGAATTTAGAGGATTGCAGAAAGCAAATTTACAGGATAGATGTGCTCTCTTAGAAACTTTACTAATGTAAATTCTATTTTGCAAGTTTGATGTCCCTTTCATGACCACCTTTTATGCATTCTATCAAACACAGGCATAACTTTCAGGCCTCTCATGCAAAACCATGACCAAATAACCTATGAGGTAGCAACATGTAGAAGTCTCTTGTTTTCCTGTTGCAGAAAATCTACTCCTCTTAGTGCCCTGAGGTTTTTCAAGACTACTTCAGTTTAGTGACGGTCCGCGAACTAGTACTCTGCTTCCAATTGTTGCTGAATTACTGAGAACTGGAAGTAACATTTAGAAATTTTAAGTAAGGAACTTCTGAGAAAGGGGAATTCCCAGGAAACTTAGCCCCCCTAAAAACTAAAACAATATGTTAATGTTTAAAATCATAAAAGATAAAGAAACAACTCAATTATTGAAGTAGGAAGACTACAGGAGCTATAAAAATCCTGGGCATTTGAAAATAAGAGGATTCATAATCAAGGCAAACAAACCTTTGAACACGGCAGTTCAAACATCCCATCCTTCCAGGCTCCAAGCTGAACAAACCTTTCAGTTATAAGTGTAAACCCCACGTACACCCCATAAATCATAAAAGATCCCTGAAAGCTTTAAGCTATGATCCAACTTATAATTAGAAATTTCAGGACCTAACATTGCTTTATGACAGTAAGCAACAACCATGACGTATTTTATCATACCCGCAAGTTGCACAATGTGTTATTTTTTTACCTCGTGCTACTTCTTCTAAGTGCCTCAAAAATTTTATCCTCAGACACTCACATAAACTCAGTTACGCTTGATATGGAAAGCTAGCAGGAGTGTTTTTCCAGAAAAAGATTATCTAGGTGTCAGTTACCACAAATTTTTTCTTAATTATTTAATAGGCACAACAATGAGATATCTTTTTTTTCCCCCCACCTAGTCATAAATAGATTGCCAATCTACCTTCAAAGAATGCTATAATTTACATGGAGAGACCACCGGACAAAAAATTAAACAGAGAACCATTATATGTAGGTACTATATTAAATTTTAATTTAATAGAAGAATCTTAGTTTATATTTAAGACACCGTGACATAGACACATGACAATATAAGCTGTTATTAGTCGCAGTGTGCTGTCACTTGCTTTAATGGGTTTCCTTTGCAGAGTGAATTGAATGTGGAGTTTGCTTCTCAAATAGGAACTGCAGAATGAAAAATGACATTACCCTGCTGAAAAAGCTCACACCCACAAAGCATTAATGAGCATATTATTTGTTTCAGGTGACTGCACTACCTTTTTTGCTTAGCTGAACGCACTTAAAGATTCTCTGAAGACTTGCTCCTGAACAGCTCTATGACCTAGTTTTAAGAAAATGCAAAAGGATTATATTTTTGGCTCTTTAAATCAAGGTTTTTTGGCATTGACAAACTTTGCTGAATCGTTTTGGCTGTGGTGCCTTTCCTTATCTGCCCAAACAATACTCAGCAGTATGGAATTTGCTTCCAGTGCACACTGAAAGTGCTAGCACTTTGCAAAAACCATTATTTCTTTAGCGAAACATCTTTCATTGTATTTTAGAAAACAATTTTGAAGCCTTTTCAATACATCCACACAATGTCCATCAGCACAGTAGAAATGTACTTAAATGCATCCAAGAAAACCTCCGGAGAGGTGCGTGGGTCTATCAAAACATGACCTAAAAAACACCGTGCGACAGAGCTCTGTTGATTAATACATGACTATAAGACCTAGTGCTTCAAGTACAAAGGAGTGAGCACCGAGAATCAACTGCTAAGGCTGTTTGTCTAGAGAGGTTGACTTACTGGAGGTTTCAAAATCTGCAAAATCAATTAAAAGAATCAGGTTTTATTATTGAACATATTCTAACTACATTAACAGTATAAGGGAGATGACTGAGCCTCAAAAGTTCACGCTCAGTAGAGTTAATAAAAAAAGAGCTAAACGATTTAATTACACCTTTCAAATCTGCCTGCACACATATACCCCATACTTCAACATTCAAACTTAGTTTCATCCCTTCTACTAAAAATATCTGTTATTACAGAGGAGTAAAAGCAAAAAGCTTATTCAGAACAAAAATTATAATTTCAGACAATGCATGGTGTGAAATGACATGTACCTTCCCATGTTAATGAGTATTTCAGTAGCAGCACGGCTTACGTAATAATCATGGGGTTTATGGCAGCTGGTTATTTTGACAAGAAATCTGAAGGAGCTGTATGAAAATAGCACAGAAAGAAGGAAAGAAAAGCAATAGGTCTGACATGGCAGATACCCTTTTATAAAGCATGCCAAGCATGTCCTTTGTTACTTTTCTTGGTTTTCACATCAAAGGTCCAATTTTGAATCCTATGAATAGATAAAATAGGAATTTGCAGCAAAAATTCTTAAGGAATCCATCTGCAAACATGTTTCTGCAAGTCCCTCTCTCACTGAAATGGAAATCGTTAAACAGGGAGTGGGCATTTTCTTATTTTTTAAGCAATGCCTAACTTTTTAATACATTGTGGCAAATGGGGAAAAAAGGTTTAATCAGTACAGTTCAACTGTGGTGTTGGAAACTCTAATTTCACTTTTGATTTCAAAATGTAGGGACCAATCCTGTTCTGAAATATCAAAGAAAGAGCTTTATTACTTCTTTTCAACACGAAAAAAGGCTAAAGCAAGAATACGTAATTTACAGTAAATTGCGGCAGATGAAAAGACACAATTTTACTGAATGAAATGCTTTTTTCTGAATAAGTATTTTGAAGTTTAATCTTTACAAACAACACAACGTAAGTTAACAAAGTATGACCATCAAAAATAAAGCAATTGTGATAATATATAGTCAGTTTTTATAAAAATCACACCAGTGCACCTTTCTTAAAATGGTCGTTGATTCTAAAGAAGATAACCACACGGTGGCAGAAGAATCAATGTCTTGCTCAGAAACTGTATTGCTCTCAGGAAAACATGCAACCTGATGAGTTTGTACTGCACAGTAAATTATTTGCACCTAATAACATTGATGAAAAATATGTTGGTCCAGTGTAACGTAACCCTCAGGGCTGATGAAGGTACATATTTTCCCAGGGCATTCTAGCAACAAAGTGAATTGTTACTTTATAGATTGAAACTTTGTACAACTGGAAACTTCAATTTAAAATAAGATCAGATTATTTTATATCTAATTGTTAATAAAGTTTCAGAGAAAAATCCAAAACAAACTATCACTATAATGCCACATTCAGCTTTAAAATCTGGAAGAACTCCCATTTGAAAACAGTACCAGTAACAGCATTCACTAAAAATTTTATATACCCATCCAGAATTGCTAAAAGTTCCTTTATGACTTTCAAAAAAGATCACTAGTTAGATTAATAAATAGGGGTTCCTACTACCAGTCTATTTTACTATTCTCTCCTCTATTTCATACTATAGCAAGACCTTCCCAGAATGGAACATATTTTGCCATGTACAAGCCAGGAGGAGCTTGGGCTCCTCACAGTCACCAGCCAGAGCTGAGCAGGGGCTGAAGAAGACACGGCCAGACCCCGCACAGCCCCAGCCTGCAGGAGCAGTCCCTGCATGGCTGCTCAAGCATAGGTCAGCATCATGCCAGCTAACCCACACTTGCACCTGTGCCCAGCGAAAGAAACCATTCCCTCTCCTCAACTTGTGTACAATCCTGCCACAAAAGCTGAAAAACAATTAACCTGCTAACCTAAAAGGATGATTCCTGAAAGAGCCTGAAAGCTTTACCAGCTCATGGAGCTCAAGTGAAACCAGGCAGAAAATGTACTGAAGCAACACTCCAGAGAATGCCTGTTGCAAAATTTCTAACATATATATATATATAATGAATTAAAACAAGTTATTCTGTTTTGCAACCAAAACCAAAGAGCCAACTAAAGGGATCTTACAACCCTTTTATACAGCTCACTAAATGTGGCTGCTACTATTTGTAACTTCAAATAATTACACATAATGCTTTTACCTCTCAATAGTGATTTCTTTTCTGCTCTTCAGTGTTTACTGTCAAAACTGAAAATGTCCTCAGCTAGATTGCGGCGAAACAGAAGAATCAATGACGACAGACATAGATCCCACAATGAATGATGTTGATGATTACTTGTAATATTTATAGATATTAGTCAAGTCTGTAGCAAAATGATAATCATTGGAAGTTTTTTCAGTTTGCTTTAGTGTTTGTGTATAGAGGAAAGAAGGATAGGAAGTGGATCCCCTTTTGCAGTGAGTGAAAAGTGTGTTTACACTGGCATTTTACCTCAGACTAAATGTGCCTTTTTGAAGCAAGCCTCATGATCATCCCTATCTACCATGCTTTGCTTCACATCACTGAATGCTCTCAGGCAGCACAAACTGGACCCTTTTTCAGTAAGACTAAGCCAGACAAGAACTAGGCCAAACTAAAACCTTCAAAGCACACATAGTATGGGCAGTGGATCCTCAGCACTGAGGCTTTGCCTTACAAGGCCAACCCCATGGCGCTGGACAGAGTGCTAATGCAGACCCACCAGGTTTTGGCACACCTTTTGGGAATTGGAAATGCAAGCAACACTGTTGCTGTCTAATATTATTTTAATGCCCTCTCTCCTCTGTATATTTCAATCTGCCTATCATGGTACATGTCATTATTTGTAGTACATCAAAGTACAAGTGTATTAAAAACAGAAAAAAACTTGTGCAAAATATTACTAAATGCTTTTTGAATAGTACCAGATTCAGTTATTTGAATATCCATACCAGGCTACTGATTTTAGCAAGATCAGTGAAAAAAGCAAGCACAAAACCACAGGAAAAATCACTGAAAATAATTTGGGCAATATAATTTTCCTTTCTTTCCCCAAATCACAACTACAACACAATACTCAGGAGCAAGAAACTACAATGGGAATCTGTAGTAAATACTTTTGAAGAGGATATCTGCATCATCAGTGTCTGAGTGACAAAATGTTCATATCAGCAAATGGCACTTAAGCTAGGTTCTGAGACATGCAGTTAAACAGAAAGTTGATATTTTTCTTCCTGTGATTTTCTTTCAAGAGAAATAAAAGTTGATAAAAGACATACGCAACATTTAAAACATAAATTAAACATGACTAAAGTAAAAGGAAAACATTTACATTAAATAGTTTTTCAGCTCTGCTCAGCAGACATAGCCATAGAAGAACGTATTCATGACCAACCTCCCACTGTATGTGATTAATTTCTGTTTGATTGGTGTCACTTATAAGAAGGACAAAAGTTTGAATTTATAGAAGTTTATGTTTAAAAAATGGATTTTTGTTGCATTTGCAAGAAAAGTTTGGATTATAACTACCCTTATGGAAAATTTCTGCCCTTACTAGATTATACAAAGAAACGTTAATACTTCAGCTTCTCACACGTTGCTGTTTGCTTATACACCTACATTGCATCCAGGACTGAGGTGGCATTGCTCCCCAACCACGCACGTGCATTCATAATTTAGCCTGGAAAAGACCTTACAAGGTCACCTGGCTGAGAGCCCATTCAAAGCAGGGCTAACCTCAATGTCGGTCAGAGCTCATAGCACTCATCTGTGTAGGCTCTCTCTGTTTCTCGCCTGCAGCCTTATAACATACATCTAAATAATTCACAAGTTCTCAGATTTCTTTAGCCACAGTACTAGAATAACAATAGTATCTAATTTGTAACTTGTGAAATATTTTACCGATGCTTATACATCCCTTTGAAACCTTGAAACTAATATAAAAGCGTAAAGTATATGAACAGAGGAAAACATAAAACTTTAATCTGAAAAAGGTACTTGAAGAAGCATTTAGATATTCAGGTGTATTATCTAACTGAAAAAGTCAGAGAAAAAGAAAAGTTATCTTAGATCCAAATTCCATGAAATCACATGGCTAGCAAGCTGGCTGCTGAACAGCAGCAATCCAAGCAACACTAATACAGGTCACAGAGAGCTATTTCCTATTCAAATTATGAGAAAAAAAAAAATCACTGAGGTTCTTGTTACAAAGTCATTTTAGACTGCCATAAATCCACTCTGCCAGTGGAATAAATTATCATCTCCTGTGTCAACTCTCCTAGAGCATCACTTCTAGCTCTGGCACTGCTGTGTGACAGGTTTGGTCAGGGCACTGACATGCTGAAAATCAGCACAAGAAGCTCCAAGAAGAGCACAAACTTATGCCAGATTCCAGTTCATGTTTAAACACAGTCTCATTTTAATTTCCCAGAACAATTCAACATTAGACTGTACACTATTTTTTTAAATTTATGCCTTCAAACAGGAAACATAAGGCTGTACATTGTCAAGATTCTACAAAAGAGACTGCCAATATGCCCTTAAAAAAGGCATGTTGATGTTTAGCCTAGTAAGCCCAACATCAAGGACAGTAATATCAGTCTACTAATCAGAGATGCAATTACAGGTACATCAGTTTTACACAACGAAATGCTCTTACATTTGCATAGCCTCTTTCATATTGGACTATCACCACCTGATTTAACATCTGTAACCCTGATGCCCCACTGTTCCCTTTTCCTCCAACAGAGCCCTGGAAAAACAAGATTCCTATAGAAGACTAAAAGCCTGTGATGTCTGAGCTAATGGTTGGGGTGGCCCTTACTAAAAAGCAGCATTTCCCAGCTTTGCTTTTCCTACCCTGCACAGAGAGCAGGAATGCTGCTTTTTCAGATAAGCTCTATGTATTTTTGCTTTCATTCACCCTTCCTAAAGCAGGAAAACCCTGGCTTGTCACCCTCAGGATGGCAAAATGTATTTTTACCCATGCTTCTGAGAAGATTTGAGCTAAACTCAGAGCTAAATTTTATGAAGGCTTATCTGCCAGCACTCCACTCTGAAGCCAAGAAAACCTGATGTTGCCCTCGAGGCATTCAGCAATAGCTGAAGCACTGCAACCTAAATCCTGAACAAAACCAGGACCTTTGCTATGCACGACCACGTTATTTATATCCAGTGAGATCTGGTTGGACTAGCATCAGAGTACAGATTTTAAATTTACTTATACAAATAAAAGGAAAGCAGTCTCAAACTAGAAACTTCATATAATAGCCAGCCTTATGAAACAGCCCCTTCCTGGCATCAGTGCCCAGGCTGTTAAACTGGTGTTTAATAGCAGTACGGGAGAACTGCTTCAATCTGCTTCTGATGTTGCTTCTCAAAGTGTTATTTCAGCAGTCCTGAAAGCCACAACTGTAGCCTTCCTGCCGCTGGTAATTTCTGAAACTCATCGATGAAATTAAGAGACAATCTATTCTGTAAACTTACAATTAATTTCAACAGACAAAGAAATGACAGTCATAGAAAACAATTTTGCTCCAATTTATTTCCTTATGGCATTCAGACTGTTAGGGATAGATCTAAATCTTGGCAACAATTTGGAAAAAAATGATGCAAAGCAGCAGTTCCCAGAAATCCTTCATTATTTCAGTGGATTCAAACAACTCAAGACAAAAGGAAAGCTGGATTTGCCGTGCATTGTGAATGATCAATGCTTGCTTAAAGGGACAGAGAGGAGGAAAAGTTCTACAGTTTGACGAACAATTTCTACCTATAGACTGCACTGGTAGTTGCCATTCAGGAGCTTAAGCTTCCTTATCGAAGTGTTAGAAACAACTTCTGCACTCCATAACAAGGAACTAGCACAGCTTGCTCGTTTGGGCCAGCTCCTTCTGTTTTCCATCTTCCACCCCCTTTTAAAGTTCCCACCCCCCTGCTGCATCACATTCCACACGTCTATCCCAAGACACCAGCCAAAAACAGAGGACAGAGTGCCAACACTCTGAAAGCCTAGATAAAACTGCTGTGCTCTGCTAGCGTCTTCTACAAATGGGGCTTCTGCCTCTCTGAACAGTCATGCCTGGATTCCCCCTCTTTTGAGCCACTAAGCAGTCACAGCTCTCTTTCTCCCATCGTTCACTTCCAACTTCATATTGTTTTTTTCACGCCACTTCTGGTGCACAGAACAGTATCCCAAATGTGGCCCACATTCTAAGGGCCTAATTACTATTTAAATCCCTAGGCTACTTGGCCCTCAGAGCTGGGGCACCTCTGAAGGTAGAAAGCCAGACGATAGGAAACACTAGGCAAAGGGACATGAATGAAATGAGGCTGCTTGGCTTGGATGTTCTCCTCCTCCCTTGTTCAAAAATGTTGTATTTCCTCTTTATTCCAGGAAACATTTACGATGCAGAACTGAACTGCTCTGTTTACTGCACTCCCCTAGTGCTGTTAGACTGCAAATTGTTTGGGGAAACCAATAATGGAAAAGTTTATTACAATATCCTGCAGACATCTCACAGAACATCTCAGCTAACATTATCATTGTTTACTTGCCACACTTACTATTGCAGACTGCTACTGAAGGACAGTAATTTTCTTTGGTTTAAAATGAAGAGACATTTCATTTGGCAACTTCCACCCTTTCTGCCACATGACATACCCCATGCCAAGACATAAATACTAAGTATGAGAGAAGACTCCAGAGGGAGAGGCATGGCTGGAACCAGGCTGCCCCACCTCCCTCCCTCACAAGCACAGGGGCAGGATTATCAGGAACCAAAAATTATCACCTCGGTGATATAGTTGCTTTTTAAAGCCACTCCCCTCGCCCTCCTTCCCCATGACACATTCTTTAAAGCCTTTTTTTCTGAATACAAGGGATCACCTCTTAGATAGGAAGAATAAGTTGTGAACAGTGTCACTGTCACAAATAATTAGCTTATTTTTTTTATATGCTGTATCAGAACTAGTTCGTGGAGAAGCTAAGGCCCACTGTACTGTCAGAGCAGGAACTGTGCCTTTGCTTTCTCAACACTCCCAAATTCAGGTTTTGGATCAAAGCAGACAGGACAGATGCTGTCACAAAATCCTTTTGAAACAGGATAGCAAGATGACATTAAATTGCTTGATATGCAGTAAGGAAAAAAATAAAAAAAAAAAAATCACACACTTACCAAAAGGAATATATTAATTTCTGAATTAAATCCTTAAAGAAGCACTATCCAATTTTCTCAGTGCTTTCCCTTTCCTTCGTCTATATTCACCTGTTGGAATTTGGCCGTTCCACTCCCCGTCTTAATTTCAGATTGTCCTTTTCTGCTTGATATTTTTGTGACTGCAATTAAACTGAAGTTTATGACTGTTCTAACACACTTTCAATTTAAATATCACCCTGATGATGCAAAAGCATCTCTCCATGTATCAGAATTACTGCTAACACCAGCAGAGTTCTCAGAATAGGTTAGTAAAAATAGTGTCACAGGGCCTTCAACAGAAGTATACATTCTTTTTTCCTTATACCTGTTTTAAGGAAGTGATTAGTATTTCCACAGGTACTTCATGAGGTGTGAGAGCATCTCCCGAATAATCAAAATGCTAACCAGTTGTGCGCTATCACACCTGTCTCTCTGGCCCAAAGAAGCCTTTAATGGACAAAAAGTGACAAAACCAGAGAGAGACTAACCAGAACGGGTGGTCCCAAATCTTCTTGTGCCTGAGTGCTCTGCCTGTTTGTTTGTTTATGTGCAGACTAACTGAGAACAGAGATAATGGAAAATACACAATTTTTCCAAAATGAATTTGCCTAGGTTCCAGCAGCAGTTACAGTAATTGCAGCTGCTCCTTGTCTTGTCTAGGAGTTGGATGAGTTACTCTTATTTGCAAATGCTCATACAATAACTTTAAATAGCTTTCAAGTCCCTATCAATACACAAAATACAGTTTATGAACTAGTTTTTTATCATGACAAAGAATAGAGGTCAACCCCATTCAGCAAACACACATACAGAACAGCCTACATTATACATTTTAATTATTCATCTACAGCCTGCTGATCGGTTGGGCTTGATGATCCTAGAGGTCTTTTCCCACTTTAATGATTCTATAATTCTATGATCTAATGGAATAGTTCTGCAGAGCAACACATAGGCTAAGCGTTTGCACATGCTCCCTCTCATTTTTACCAGTAAAAGACAGGAATTGGAATTAATTTCAAAAAAAGACATATTGACTCTGCAAGGTATTATTGGATCTTTTACATCTTGCGTCTCTGAGAGACTGATTAACATGCACAGAGCTCTGTACTACCATAACTAGACAATCTTAAGAGCTCATTCAGAAATCTTTCAGAGGTATGAGGAGGGTTGGGACTATTATGGTGAGATGAATTATTTATTCCAAGAAGCAAATATCCATTACAAGTACTGCTCCTCCTCCTCTTCCCATAGCTCATACCCACAGAAACCCAACCTCTTCCAGTGTTTCTCAGTCTGTTCTATGCCCTACTTCAGTTAAGAGCCACATTATCCCCACACACAGAAGTATTGCTGTGAAAAACTCCTTACAATCAGTATTACTATTCCCTACTTATCTGCATGTTAAGAGAGCTTATTGGCTCAGGTTTCATGAGGACTCCCAGAAGAGCTAGCTATCAAACCAAGTTTCCCTGCTCACACCTGGCAAGAAAATTGTGCTCACTTCAGGCAGATTCAGACTCAGCCACGGGACACATCTGTAGCACCTCCAGGAGGACCTCATGGCAATCTGCACACCCATGTACCAGGCACACAATCTGAGGAAGACCCAAGATTCACCAAGGCTTTACATGCTCAAATCCTTTTGTTTTCAAGGGTCTTTGGGTTCCAGGATGCTCTCTGAGCCTAACATGAAGTGGTTCAGGTGAACAGCTGCTCTGTGCGTGACTTCAGGCAGTCGCAGGGGCTATGTCACACTGCTCGTGCCAGAGAGAGTCACCACGAACCACAGTGCTCCCACAGTGACACACATAACCTACTACGGCCGCCCAGCCCTCCCACAACAGTAACCACAAAATAAGCAGATGTGCAAACTAGTATCTTCCATTCAAACAAAACAAAGTCTGTTTCTTCCTTTAGGTAGGACAGGAATTGTTTTGAGATGCTTTCTACAATGTAGGGGCAGAATTAAAGCAAAACAAAAAGGAAGGATGGCTCAATGGTTATCAACCTAACTGGAAAAGAAGGACATAGTAGAAACAAGAATTTTCTTAGCAATGTGTAAGTATCTGTATTTGTCACTATCTTCCAGTTAAATTACTGGTAATAATAACTTGCACTTGTGTAGCATTTACACTCTATGAAAGTAGTAAGTATTAGGCTAGAGTATTTTGCTAGAGGATAACCTAAGGCTGACCTCAGCTGGGAACATGGGCAGACAGTAAGAGAATCAGACTCTCAGGTACTAGTCTTTAAAGTAGATTTCAGATTACTAATAGGCAACAGCTTGCCACTAAGCAATACTTAGCTTCTTTGTTCTTGATTTTCCATAAAGAACAATATTTGCTAGTCTACAGGATCTTATATATAAATACATACTTATTAGGCTTGCCTATAATGACTGCTGTTCATCTGTGCTGTCACTGACTATTTGATTTGCTACAAACTAAACTCTCAATACTAAGCACAGTGGCCACAGATTAGGTTATACTGAAAAAAAATCTTTGCATTTATTTTCTCCTTTAAACTCAAGCCAGAGAGGACCTGTGGGAAGGAAAGTTCTTGCAGAGCTTGCCACTGATGGCAGATGAGATGGCTGCTGACACTCAGCCTGCGTGGGACATCTTTCCAATCTGTAGCACTGGTATGGGGCAATAATCTATCCCTCACCCCTTGAAACTGCCCAAATACCAAAATCTGCGGTCAAAGCAAGATCACTTTAAAACAAGTTAATGTAAAAGTTTGTGGTGGATTGACACTGGCTGGACACCAGGTGCCCACCAAGCTGCTCTATCACTCCAC
>VZTV01001873.1:0-25856 GCA_013400875.1 Anhinga rufa | reverse complement strand
CTGGCCAAAACCATGACAAGAGTTTATAAAAAAAAGAAAAGGAGGGGGTGAAGGGAGAGACAGAAAGTTGGTGCCAACTGAGACCTAAAAAATTCCAGAGTGGCTTACCAAAATGGGGAAATACAAGTTCTTGGATAGAAAGAAGGCTAGGGCATGCAGAGTTGTGAGCAAAGGCCTTATGTGGTGCCAGGGTACTGGGAGGAGAGGCATGAAGGACCTCATGGACTGGGAGGTAAGTCTAACTGTGCAAACAGTGTTTTTGTAATCCATCTCCTTCCATCCTTGGTTTATGATTTGCTTATTGAAACCGCTAACACATCTCTGAGAAGGATCCAATTAAATTATATAACTTCCTAATTTGGAAATGTGGGAAAATGGGATAAGGCATACCCTGTTATTTGTCCAAGGCTCCAGGAGGATTAAGTGACAAAGCTTGGTTTAGAGGTTAGTAGCTTCAGTCTTTCATGCTTAACCTATTCTGCATGTTTCTTCTTCCCATCAAGACTGCAACTCAGGAGAGATTTAAATTACATAAAATCCTCACTCTGGCTTGGTTTGGTTTTTGGTTTTTTTTTTTTTGGTTTGGTTTTTGTGGTTTTNGGTTTTGGGGTTTTTTTTGTTGGTTTGGTTTTTGTGGTTTTTTTTTTGTTGGTTTGGTTTTTGGTTTAATCTTGTAGTATTTCTGATTGTTGGAATAAAGATAACAAGGGAACATGAATTATTTTCCAATTTTGACTCTTTGGGAAACTGAAGAGGCTGAATTAGATTGTAATACCTTTTAAGAGAGCTGGTCCCTAAAGGAAATGGGCCAGACTTCCTTGCAAGGTTTGTTTGGCTTTTGTGGTAACTGGTAAGGAAAGTTCTTCACAGCAGCAGGAGAATGCTAAAAAGCTATAACCCACAAAGGTTGCTGTCTTGTGCTGTGATCCTACTAGGTCTCATGACATTGTTTTTGTTAGAGATGTAACAGGCTTTAGACACTTGTGCATCAGAAGAGATGCATTCTCCTAAGCCTTTAGTCAGGAGATGGCTCACTACTATAGCAATACTCAAGAACCTGAAAAGTCATTGAACAACTGTAGGTAGTGTCTTCTGAATATGGCACAGAATCATCTCCGGAGCTGCCCCCGTCCAGCCCCTGCGTGAGCAGCACCCCCAGAGCAGGGGGCACAGGACCGCGTCCAGGCGGGGTGGGAATGGCTCCAGGGAAGGCGACTCCACAGCCTCTCTGGGCAGCCTGGGCCGCTGCTCTGGCACCCGCACAGCAAAGGGGTTTGGCCTCAGATTTCAGTGGAACTTCCCGTGTCCCAGCTTGTGCCCGTTGCCCCTTGTCCTGTTGTCGGGTGCCACTGAAAAGATTCCAGACTGAGGCTCTCATCATCTCATGGCCCCAGAGTGTCCCAGCACTGCTCTTGTACAATTCTTACTTTTAATTAGAACTGACAGAAACATTTGTCAAAGCCAATTTTTTTTTGAGGGTATGCCAATCCATTTTCATCTAGAAGGTTCGGACCAGGCCTTTGCTTTGAGCTGTGGGAACACCTCACAGCTTGGTTAGTGTAATAGGTAAAAGTGCTCTCTTGGTTGAAGCGTTGAAATTCATCCAGCTCCTGTTCCCTAACAGATGACCTATAAAACTTGTGAATCCCAAGGGCAGTGAAGGTCTGACAACTTCTGATAGTCACAGCATGAAAAACGTCAGTCCTTTGTGTTAACTGAGCTCGGCAGGGGCTGCTGGGCAGCCTGCAACCTTAACCTGGGAAGCAAGGGGAAGGAACCAGACTGTGGTGAAAAAAATGTATTAAATAGCCCTGAGGGGACCCAAATCTGAGGAGGGAGGATGGCCCATCACCAATATCTAACTCCTCCTGGCAAGAACCCCAGGAGAGCGATAACATATAAACCTGCCCTTTCTGGTCCTTCCTGGGGAAAACTGGCGCTCTTGATCTCAGGACCTAGATAGCTAATGGTAGGGTGAGCTTACACCAGAGAAAGGAATAAATACTTGGAAGTATTTTAACTGTATTATTAAAGAATTTTTTCTGTATTAGAGAATAGAAACTATTAGGCAGTTAAAACATTGGACTAACAGAAGATTCTTACCAGTATCTAAAAGGTGTTTTCTTTTGCCCATAACAGTATTTATTACAATCTGTATTTTACCAATAATTAAATTTTGAGCTGTTGTGTAATATTAGTGTTGTTTAATTGAGATTTCGGTTGGATAGAATAATTTGTCCCTGTGACTAGATTGCTACTGGCTTTACTGGTCACACACAGACGCACACTGTATGTGACAGGGAACAAACTCCGCCTCTTTAATGTAATTACAGGAATGAAATGGTATCCTGTGACCTGATACACTAGTCAGATCTTAGACCTTGATCACTTCAAGTGGCTTTGCTCTGTATGTTATAGCTGTGCATTTTTGATTTTGTGAATATAGTATTTTCTAATGGGCCAGTGGTGCACATCCAAGAGACTGCTATACGGAGCTCCTTGTGACTAATATGCATACCTGCATAACTTTTAAATGTCCTTCGGAGCCTAAGAAATCTGCCAGCCTCAATGAAGGTGTCTTAGTTTCGCAGGCAGGCAATCTGTCACCTGTAAAACTGAGCTGCTAGATGTAGCTTGTGAAGGCAAACATTGCGTGCTTGTACATCATAACACACAGCTGGTTACTGCCCCTTTCTATGCTGGCAGGTGCTTCAAAGAAGGGATTTTTGTGCTGCTCTTGAGAAAGGCATCTCTGCTCAGGTCAGCTCTTTTCATCCTTCCCAGGACAGGATGGCATGGGGCCAGGTCACAAGTGCAGGGAAATCTGCTAAATGCATAAGCAAATCTTGTTGATTTGCTTCGTTGTGCCACTAAAAGGAAAGAGGAACTTAGTGCCATTATTCCCCCTCCCTTTTTTTTTTTTGATAGTTCTGTAATTTATAACTTTCTACTCAATTATTTCCCCCCAAATTTAAAGGTGGTTCAGATGCAGAGAATCAATTGACTGAAAGGACAGAGGAAAGAAGCAACAGTGATCAGTTATTTCTTTGTTTGCACTGCCTCACCCCTATGAGAAGGGCTTAGTTACCAGCTAAAAAATAACTCCTCCTTGTAGAAGACTTGAAAACTCATGGTATCTCAAAATGACTATCATTACAGATAAGCATGGTTCTCTTAGTTGCTAGCTACTTAAATATTAGATGTCAGATCTAGTCTTTGTCATCTTTATTCCTAAATAAGTGCACTTTAAGTTAAGCTCTATAAGTAAGAATTAACCTAGAAATGCGTCACGCTGGCTTTATAACCTTGAAAAAAACCTAAATTCCAACATATGCTAATAACATTGCCAAAGGCTGATGAAAACTTCACATAAATGAACAGTTACGAAGTGTTACTTGTGAGAGAGAGCATTGAAACTGCCCAGAACTGGTAGGTGGACCTGTCTGCAAAGAGCCTGTAAGGCTGCAGCAGAACCCCTGATGGCCCTGGCGCAGCCTGCTTTGGGGGCGGGTGTGCAGAAGGGGCTGCAGTCACGGACTCGTTGAGGGGAATTGTAGCTTAGTGCTTTGTGTAGGGGTTTGATTGTATTTAACTAGTCTGGTTACCAGCCAGTAAGAACTAGCAACTGAATCTGGATGAAACATTAGCAAGTGCTTAAAAATTCATTTGTTTCCCTTAGCATTTTTTTTTCTTTGACAGGTAGTGTATATAACAAAGGGGGTTTGCGTCTGTATTCCTTCTTACGAAACACCCTATTTTCTCACACAAGGTGCTCAGAAGTTTACAAAAAAACCCCCTCCAAAACCAAGTAAAAACCTGGCCATAGGAATGGAGCTACTTTACCAGTAATACACCGATGTTAGGTATCCGCTTTTTCCACTGTATACACACTCTCTCCTTGTCTTGCATGAAGGTTTGTGAGCGTATCTGGGATAGGACTGGATTGGAAAAGAAGATGCAGCTGACATACTGGGTAGGATGCTACTTTGGTGAGCTGCTTCCTAGCAAACACACAGCTGTAACGTATTGGTGTTCATTTACTGAACGCACTGCTTGCTCCCTGTAGCTGTTCATGCCTCAACAATGCAGTCCAATTATTTATTTATATTTAAAACAATTTGGAAAAAGTAAGACTACTTAAAAAATATTTTTGACTGTATTAATCAAAAATACTTTAAGTAAAAAAAAGAAAACAAAGCAAGTGCTACTGGAATTACATATGGTCACCTTCTATAGAGAATTTTTTAACTCTGGCAACTCCTTTTACAGTGAGAAAAGTAAAATGTTTATAACATTGAGCTAAATTACTTGGAAAAGATGCTAACAAGGGAAGAATAATTTTAAAATTAACCCTTAGAAAAGATAACACAATCTATCAGGTTAAATGAAGCCTCATTAAATGAGAGAGACATATGAATGCAGGTACAGTAGTTGCCCAGTGGCCCATGCTGACAGCTGGTAATACAAAGAGGCTATTTGGATTATACGTGCATCAGTAGCTTTGATTTATGGCCCTTGTTTACCTCAGCTTCAGGACTGATGGGTTTATGAGACAAAAATAAAGTTGTGGTTCTCATACCTGAAGCCTGTCTTTACGTTATCCTCTGCAGTGATGTGTTTGCAGAAGAACAGAGGCTTATAACACCCATCAAGAGTAAAAATATCTGTAACTACCTAATTAAAAAGGAGATTTAAAAAAGAATCAGTTGTTTCTAACGAAGAATATGGTGCAAAGTTTTATAATGTTAGTATTTAGTGATTTCATTTAGTGATTCACTATCATAGTACTGATGTGACAACAAGGGCATGTGGGGATTGTTCAAGCGGAGGGATTTCCTTCTCTCTTCCTCATGAACGTCTGCAGCTCCATCTCCCTCCAGAGTAGCCGAGTTCTGGGATGGGTGCCTGGTGCCACTGGCCTGTCAGGTTGGCATTGCTCTTGATTTGGTTTGAGTCTCATTTTTTCGTCTTCAACAGAAACTTTCTTTTTTTCTTCATGGTGGGGGTGTGGTGTGAGAAAATGTGAATGTAAACTACATCTTCAGTTCTTAGGGTGATTTATCACTTAATATTTATGGCCAGTGATGACATCAAAGCATTGCCAGCAGTATTAAGAAACGTGTGACATTATCGAATTTTGCAACACAGATTCTGCTTACATTTACAGGACCGGAGGCGAAAGCTCACTTCTTTCTTGCCATGTCACTGTTCATATGGTGTCCCATATTTTGTAACTCCTGACAGAATAGCTGCGTGCCCTACGTACAGTGGACTCTCTGCTCTCTGCTCTGCAGCTCCCGTTCCCAAGTCTGCCCTCTGCCCATGTCAGGACTGATTTGGGAGCGCATTTATAGCAACTCTGCCTGGTTTTCTTCTTGTCAGACCTAGCAAAAGATTTTTAAAAAAACACGTTGCTACACTTTCTTTTTATAAACACTGGGATAACTTACTTGCCTGCCTGCAACACCAGATAAGACAACGATGCTGAACAGAAAGGTCATGTTTAATAGCTATCTAATCTTGGAATTTATGAAAAAAATCTTGGAAACATAGGTTGTAAATATTGTAATAGATGTTATTTTATGGAAAATCTGTCTGTATGTCTTAGAGTTAAATGAAATCTAAAACAACTATTATTTTGAGAAAATGTCTTCCCCCCCAAAAAAAAAAGTAGCATTAGTATTTTAAAGCTACTGAAATGTTTTAAAATAGTGTTCATTTTTTTTTTAATTTCCATTTGTGTACTCTATTAATAACGTACAGTGAAGGTTGGTTTGCTTTTGTCCATTTTTTCTTTGGTTTGTTTTGGTTATTTTTTCTTCCTGTGGGCGTACATTTAGCTATGAGGAAACCTTCTTGCACTTAAATTACATCCATCCCTTTTTAAAAGAAGAGTTAAGATTAAACTGGCTGATGGGATTTTTAAAATTTTTTTAATTACTAGTTCCAGACACTGAAAAATCCTGAACACCACAAGGACTGTGGGTGTTCATTCCCTAATGCAGTAAGGCAGGCTCCCCTGGCCTGATGGCAAGTGGGGGAAAACTAAGCTCATATCAAACATAGCATAAAACTGAAGTAAATGAGAATGAAAAGAATAAATCTACATGGAAAGGCAGTGTTGCCTCTTCACAGGCAGCTGTAGTTATTAATTAGTAGTCTATCGTTTTTACTAAATTTCAGTCAACAGCCTTACCTCTCTGACATTTCACTTACTTTGTAAAATTATTAAGTGATGTGATGGGGGCTTGTGGTGTCCTTTTGTGTGTCAGACTACCCGGGAAGTGTGGGCTGCAGGATGGGCTGCTGCTCCACTGCTTAACAGGATAAATTTGGCAGAAATCTTCACTTTCATTTAGTGATTCATATAGTGCCAACCATAGTGACATATGTATAGAATATTAAATACGGAACAGCAGTCGTGGCTGCAAAAGCAGCTAATGCTGCATGGCACCAGGGCAGAGTTAATTCCTTAGTTAATATGAATGCATCATGGCACTAATATCTTTCTGTATTATGGTATTTAATTAAAATTATCTAAAGCTCTTCAATGTCAACACTAACCATGACAAACATGAACTCAGCAGCATAATCTCATCCAGTGTGAGTTTTGGGGACTTACACTGGGACTTAGGGTGGTGTCATGCTATGCTCCAGTATTGTGTCGGCATCATTCTACCATAGGAATTCATTTTAGGAAAATAATAATAGATATGTACAGAGAAAGCAGCTTAAACCTGGCCTTATAGCCAATTAAATATAATATTGCAGACATTGATGCAGTTATGATTCCTTTACTGTAGACTAGGGAAAACAGTTGTCTCTTCTCCATTATTGTTTGGAAAATCTAGATCAGTAAGAATTGAAAACCAAAAGTTTCTCAATATAGTGATGATTCCATTGAAAGAACGCAGATTTAAGAAAAGGGTGGTTTTTTTTTTTCCCCCAACAGCATCCATTGCTTGTTCCAATGTAAACTACATTCTAATAGGGTACAGGGTAAGAAATTGAAAGGCAGGATCAAGAGTCTAAGCCCAGCCAAGAGCAAGCTGCTCTTTCACCTCATTATTAGAGAATCTTTAGCTGTTTCCTTGCTATTCCATTTAACGTTCTTTTTTAATACGTGCAAACAGTTGAAAGGAAAATAAAATCACCATGTGCTAAGAAATGCCTTACACATCAGTCCACTACTGGAAACTTTCTCTACCCTTAGTTTGCTCAGCTGAAGCAAATGAGACCCATCAGTTTAGCAGTGCTGCTGAAAGTGGATCTGATACTTGGGATTGGTTTCTTGGCCTGCAACCATAGGTAGGAAAACTGGAGTAAGATGTGTAGGAATGGCAAATTACCTGGTGAATCATCTTGCTGTTGCATTGCGTTTTGGCTTGCAAAATGTATTTCATGTCCTCTCTACCATTCCTTTTCTTGTGTTCCTTGCTCTGTAGACCCAACTAGAAGTGCTGTAGTACACCTAGTACACCCCCTTATCATTTTGAAGAGTTAGCCAGCGCACTTTCTCTTCAGAAAATGCTTTTGAATAGTCAAGCTTAGAGGCAAAGAGACTTCTTTCCTGAATTTTCTAAAATGAATTTTAACAGGGTCAATGTAGAAACTCACAGGAAAGGATATCTTCCCCCACCCATGCCATCCCTTGACTTAATTTTGGTAATACCTACCAGTCTATGAAAATTCACTAGGACTTTCTAGATCCTTTTCAAAGTAAGCACACATATACGTGTAACTTCGTATGTATTGTCGCTGTGCACACCCTTGAAAATTGGGACTTGGGACGCTTTGCTTATTTTAAAAGGAGCTATGTAATGAAAACTCTAATTGCTCTTTCCCAAACTAAAACTACTAAACACTTTCAGAGCTGATTTTGGCAAACTGTTTGGAGAAAAAGTTGTTTCAAGACATTTGCCCTTTTTCTTCTCAAGACATATTTGACTGTAAAATGCACTGTAAGAAATCTTGAAATTTAGGAACTTTTAGAATTGCTGATGCTCTGTGGAAAGCTCTAGCGGAAAATACTTGGATCCTTTTACACCCTGCCCAAGAGTCTTCTGTTCCCACTGAAACTGAATCCAGAGGAGATTTTGACACCAGGGAAAGAGAATGTCAAGCCTTTAGTTATCATTCAATTGCCTAATTGTTCCTACTTTGCTGGGAATAAATGTCTTCACAAATATTTCTCCTTTCTGTGTTTAATTTATTATTTGGTAGTTAATTACCTGCTAAGATTTGTCCCCACAGGGACCATACAATCTGAATAAAAGTGAATAAATAATAGAAGCTTTCTGCATAGAAATCTATTTCCTTTTGTTTTACTTCTTCATTAGCTCCTTGCTTAGAAGGTTGCTTTCTGTGGCAGTGTCTATGTTCTGGAGGAGTTGTATTTATTTTAGTTCCTATTCAAATGTGTTTTACTTTGTCTTACCTCTTGATAAGAAGGGAATCTCTTGTCTTCATTTACTTTTCTCCACAGTATTAATATTATTCAAAGAAGAATCAACCTCTTGTGTGGCAAACAGAAAGCTTATTCATTAATCTGCTAGTGGCAGGATGTTCTTGTAGTTGCAAACAGAAATGTCTTGCTTTCTAGTATTTGATATTTTTTTCCCTCCAGAAGTTACCATTATGTAGATACATGGCAAATTTAAGCCTCATATCTTTCAGGTGAGTTTTGTATGTGTTACAAAGTTTATGTTGAAGTGTTTACTACTTCGGGTTTTTCTTTTTTTAATGTTGCTTTTCAGCATTTGCATTATTTGGCTACTTTAATCCAAACTGAAGCAAAGGTGCCGATTCAAGGAAGATATATAACTCTATTATTGTTTTTTCCTGACAATTTAACATAAAAGGGAAGAGCTGAGCTGGATTTTTTCACTGCAGCTTTTGAGTGCTGATCAGAGAAAAAGCAACTTTAGCTAGCCGTAAATTATGTCCAGCTATGGATGCAGGTTTTTAAAGGGGAATATGGGAGGCAAGGTGGTGGGAGAGCAATGCTGGTGTTACAGACTCCTTGTGTGTCTCTTTTTGTGCCTTTAGACCTCCTGTTCTGACTTTTTTTTTAAACTTTGAACTTTTTTCCAAAGTTTAATTACTGTTAATTCATTTTGAATACCAGAAGTGAGTTCAGGAACAGTTCTGCTCCGCTCCTGCCTGGTTTATTACACATACCCCCCCCGCCCCCCCCACTACAAAAATTACTGGCAATTTCACAGACATGTGGCTATTTTAGGTCCTAAGGAGTAAAATCTTCTTCTGAAGCCTATTTTCATTTTAAATTGTTAGTGAACTGGAAAAAGGCACAGGGTTGCTGCTCTAAACTTGCCAAGGTGAAGTTCTTCACATTGGCATGTCCCTGGTCTCCAGCATGGTAAAGCAAAGAAACCAGCTCACTCTGACCTGTGCATTTCCACTGAAACTGTCAGCAGGAGACAAAATTAGTGGCAAGTGTGGCAAGACTCCCCTCGAAATGTGGCTGGAACCAGCAAGTTACTCTACTACACCATGAAGATCAAGGTGCTTGTGTCAGTGTTGGCCATGCTCTTTAGCAGATTGTATCCTGCTCTGTTATGTCTACTAAAAAAGAAAGTCTTATACACTTCATAGCTTCTTCAGCCATTTTACTTGTGAGTAGAACTGGCTTCAGTAAAATTATATGGTTATCTCAATATCTCAATCTATTCCCTTTTTTTTTTTCTATGAAGCATTTATTTATTTTTGTTGTCATTTGTACACATGTGTCCTGGTTTCAGCTGGGATAGAGTTAATTTTCTTCGCAGCAGCTGGTGTGGGGCTGTGGTTTGGATCTGTGCTGAAGCAGGGGTGATAAACGCGGAGATGTTTAGTTGCTGCTCAGCAGCGCTTACACCAGCCAAGGGCTGTTTCAGCTCCCCGTGCTGTGCCGGGGGCACGGGAAGCTGGGAGGGGACACGGCCGGGACAGTGACCCCAACTGACCCCAGGGATGTCCCACACCGTATGGGGTCATGCTCGGTGTGTAGAGCTGGGGGAAGGACGAGGAAGGGGGGACATGGGGAGTGATGGCGTTTGCCTTCCCCAGTCACCGTTACGCGTGATGGAGTCCTGCTCTCCTGGAGATGGCTGAGCACCCGCCTGCCCGTGGGGAGCAGGGAATGGATGCCTTGGTTTGCTTGGCTTGCGTGCGCGGCTCTTTCTTTCCCTATTAAACTGTCTTTATCTCAGCCCATGGGTTTCCTCACTTTTAGTCTTACAATTCTCTCCCCCATCCCACCAGGGGGGAGTGAGCGAGCGGCTGCGTGGGGCTTGGTTGCTGACTGGGGTTGAACCACGACAACATGCCAGATAGCAGAATTAGTCATAAGGCTGGAAGGGGTATCCTGGCCATCCTCCTGCCCTAAGGAGGAAGCTACTTCTTTGTAGGCAGCTGTTTCTCAGGGATATTGTTGTAGACCCTGTGTAGTGGATTCTCCTGAGCTTCCCGGACCGTCTGCCCTAGTGGAATAGATCACCGCTTACATTTGAACTTTTTTCCCCAGGATTGTCCCTACCCCAATTGAAGCTAGTAACTACTTACAGTAGGCATCATGGACATAAAAGAACAACTAATCCAGTAGTTCCTTAAGAGTTAAGAAAGATGTAACTGTCTTCCTCTCCTCTTCAGAGCTAAGCAAGCCTCTTTCACTCGGTCAGCCCGCACAGACCATGTTTTCTGCATCTCGCATCTTTCTCAGTGCTCTGTCCTGAACTGTTCTTGTGTTCCAGCCCTTCCCTGAGGCATGATCCCTACAGTGAGGGACAGCAGTGTCGTTGAGGCCTTGCCGGTTCTGAAGGGCAGAGAAAAGGCTATAATCCTCTGTTCGTACATCCCAGTCAGATTTGTGTTTTTTTCCCTGATAGGATGAAAATGCTAATTCCTACTCGGCGCACGATACTTTTGCTTTCTGGCCATCTGCCGTTAACCAGTCCTTCCCCATCTTATGTTAGTGCAGCTGATTATTCCTGCCTATATGTATAACTCTTATACCTGTCTTGTTTCTTAGATAACGTTTTGTGTTTGATAACAATAAATTCTTTCCCTCCAACTTTATTTTTTGCTAAAGCCAGCTTTATATCACCTCTAGGCTTAATAGCAATTTTTTTCCTTGTATTATCCTTATCGCTGGTGATGATGTTGCATATCCCTTAACTCAGGGGAGACCCTTGAACTCCATTTAGGATATCTGTCCATATTAACTACACATACAGAGGCATATGTACGCACCTCTAATCTTTTTTGCTTGCTTTTTCATGCTGTTTTCCCAGGTTACTTATGAGAATATTACACAGGTCCTCAAAGCTGTACTGAGGTCTTGATTCAGAGCGTTTTTCTAATACTTCTAGAAAGGAAGACAAAAGATATACTGTCATACATAGAAAAACCTTCTTTATGTATATGTAGTATTTGTTCTTGACAGATACAGTTTGGCTGCTGTCACCTTGCTTCTTGGGAACTTTAAAATTACTTGAATACTTGCCACTAGGCATTGAGGGTAGGAATTGAGGGTAAAATTACTAGATCATAATTCCTTTCCTTCTCCATTCCCACCCCCTTTTAAATATAAGCACTATGTTGGCTTTTTTTTTTCACATATCTTTTTAGTACTCTGTTAACACAGCTTCTCAAAGGTAACTACTAACATATCTAGGATTTCATTAGTCGGATATTAATTTAAAAGTCTTTTGTATTTCTCTCTAAGTTTCTCTTTTGCTACTGCTTGAGATGACACAGAGATTACATTTTTCTTTTCAACTAGAGAGCATATTTTTTTTAAAATGCACACTTCACAGAAAATCGGTAGTAAGCAGTTTAACAGAATTTGTGGAATCCTACATGACGTTAGATATTTGCTTTTTATCCTCACCCTATGTCACCCGACGCTACAGGGACAGGCAGATTCTTTTAGGGATGCTTGGTAGAATGGGGACTAGACGCAGGGTTGTAGTTAGAGCTTTATTGTTACACAAAATTTTGAATATTCAGAACAGCTTACTGTTATCTACAATTTCTAGCAGTTAGCATAGTAGCTTATTGTTACACAGAATTTTTAGCCATTATTGTAGTTTTCAGTTAAAGATAATTTCTAGTAATAAGTGTAGCTTTCTTAATCTAGAGTTTTTAGTTACCTAGACTCTTAGTCACCCAGACCCTCTGTTGATTGGGTCAAATTCTTAATAATCAGCATGTCGTGTGATAATCTAAACTCAGACTTTACCTAAAAGAACATGAGTGAATCTTCCTTGGAGGAGGAGGACGATGGTGGAGGCATCCCTGACCACCAGGGGATCACGAGTTTTGCCACCCAGCAGCAGTTCTGGCCTAAGCCCCTGGGACTTGCAGCTGCTTGATGTTGTAGGCAATATCACCTGTGCTGTTAGGCTTCCCTGTTCCGTAGCAGGTGTCACCACATCCTGGTGGGCAAAGAGTCCGGCTGCAGTGCTGACAAGGGTTTGTCTGTTCTATAACAAGGGTTATTGCATCCTGGTGACAGCCCAGTGGTGAGAAGGGGAAGAGGTAGGTGGGTGATAGACGATCAGCGTGATTACATATTACGGCTGTTTGCCTTAGGAAATGGTGTTGGTGGTGCTAACCCTATTACCAGGGGTCAGGAGCCGGGGGGACCGGTCATAAGCCATGCTGAGGCCTAAAATGAGAAGTGACTAGAGTTAGGAGAAAGCCACAGAAGAGCTGCTAATTGCAATCCGTTAGTAAATTTATTGCTGGATTTTCCAGCTGCGTGGATTAGAGCAGTCACTGCTATGTCTCAGTTTGCAGCGACTGCCTGTGGTCTGCTTCAGGAGTTGGGGGTACTCAAATGTATGAGTATCACATGCAGAATGGTATCCTTTTTTGGAGTAATTCCAGTGCATAGGAAAAGCTAAATGCTAATACAGGTGTTTTTCCTTTACCAGAAGGAAAAAAATCGAGTTTATGTGGGGATAAAACACTACAGGTACCTGCAGATGATCAGTCTTTTTGTCTTGGTCATATTTTTGCTCTTTCTACAGTTTCTGTCACATTGGTCCATTCCCATAGTGCAGTTTGTTCAGCTCTATCTATCATCCTGCTAGAGTAGCATCTTCATTATGTCGAGCTCTGAGAATGTGTATCTGTCTCAAAGGGCTTGTGGTGGTTTAACCAGAAAGGAAAAAAAATGCAAGCACGTTATACTTTATACAACAGCAATGTATAAAGCATTGTAAGTTATTAATAAAATATTTATTCAGTGCTTTAAGAACTAAATGATTAATGATCTTAAAGTATGCTTTCCATGGGAGAGCAATCACTGAATAATGTGGAGATAAGAGGGGGAATAGGGATTTTTCCAATAGGATTTCATAGGAAGGGGAGTAGGTCTTAGTGGTCATCTTCCAGATCACTGCAGAAAACAAACAATTTTAAAATCTCTGTTGGCGACACCTGCAAATGGAACAAAATGACCTGTATTCTGCTAAATCATGCCTCTTCTTTGGGAAAAAAAATGTGTATTTGTAGCAAATGAATCATGATTTCTGTAGGAACACAGTGATGTTACCACAGGATGCAGGATTATCAAAAAGGCAGCGGTTATGGAAAGATTCTGCGTATCATACCATAGAGTTAGGTCAGCCTGAGTTCCCAGTGGATGAAGCTAAAAGCTACTATGGTCCCCTGATACTGTAATCCGAGCAAGCAGATGTGTAGGTATAGTATAGTATTTTAACTTAAAGTACAAGGCGTAACTAGTGGCAGAAATTGGAAAAAGATTAATTCCGGTGAGAAAAAGAATGCGCACTTTTGCATAATAGCTATGACTTGCCATTGTAACGAAGAACTTTAAGTCAAACATCAAAAATGTCTGCTTTTTCAAAGATCTGTTTTATTCAAAGCCAAGTTATTGGGGTAGAAGCTGCATGAGAGGTTAGGCATGGACATCAGATCACTTGTTTGGCCTTAGATTTCTATTTAAAATGTTATTAAATATTTAATTAGCTTATTGAAATAAACGGTAAAACAATTAAAACATTTTATATTTCATTATGTTCCTACCTAAACTATATGCTAATTAGGACAAAACCATTTAAAATTGCTAGAAAGAAGAAGTAATTAAAGTTATTAAAGTAATTTATGTATATCCTGGAAAGGTGCTGTATTTTATATAAATACAATATGAAAATGTAGTTCTCTGCTGAGAAGTCCAGGGAAGTATAAATGGCTGTGGTGAAATTCAGTTGCGTTTCATGAAATGTGGCAGACTGGCCATTCTACATTTCCCTCAATGGCAATGGTAGATGATGCCTTTTGTAAGATATTATAAAATTTAAATTATAAATAAATATAATATATAAAATATAGGTGCACAAATAAATTATACATACAACAAAATATATGAAATAGGGAAATAAATGTATCGTAAAGAAAAGTATATTCTATTGATAATAATATCCAAGGAGAACAGAGGGAATCTTAAGTCTCATTTATGTAAAGGGTCCTCAGAACCCAAAAACATCCAGTGTCTCCTAGAAGAGAAGATACTTAATAAGCCCCAGGAAATATGAAGAGCTAGTTCTAGAGTTTCTAGCTGCTCTGTGTTTCCAAGGTTTCTGTCTTATCTAATACCTGTCAGCCTTGTTTTAGATGCTATGATCCATACTACACTTTCTGAATTCATTTAGAATAGAAGAATGGGCATTATTTCTTGCTTTATTACAGGCATTACTGAATTTCATAATTAGTCTCATTATGTTGTCATGCTTTATACTATATAACACGCAAATGCTATTACATAATAGATGATGATTTCATAACGGATAGGCTCAGATAATCACTCAGAATAACCATAGACCTAAATTCAAAGTGTCAGTGAAGATCTGCTTTATTTTAAAAGGTAGTGGTAACCTTCTATTTAAAGGGATGACTCTTTTCCAAAGATTAGCATATGCATGTGTCCTTTCACGTAGTGGTCCTAATATAAGTAAACGCTTACTTTGCTTATTTCCAATTTCACTGTAATATCCAACTCTTTGGGCCTCTTGTGCAAGAAATGATTTAGAATGAAACTTCCAGACTGACTTTTTAATAGAGTGCTATTGACTCTATTAAAGACACAGACTCCTTGAAATGAATGACTTGGGTGAAGACAAGACACTTGGCAATAAACACCAACACGCTGTGCCTAGCAACTTTTGCGTCAAGATGATGTTTAAATATCAAAGACCAGAAGGGATAGCGTATCGGAAGAAGAGTTCTCCCTTTGCTTTTTATTCACTCTGGAAACATCCCTCTCATATGCATGTAGCAATGCTACTTCGAAAACATATTGTTGGATACTGTATTTCCTTGTGGCTTTGCTGCTTTGTCTAATCACGTGGGCTGATGGCTGACTAAAATTGTGCTGCTGAGGCCAGATAAATTCCAGCAGCAAGCTTCACTTGGCCTGCTCTGAGCTGCTCCCAAGGCTACAAGGGCTAGAAAACAGTCGTTAAGTAGGAGATCGTAGGCTGGATCACCTTTTTCTGTGTATCCATTGCATGACCAACAGGGATGAGTCTAGTCATGGGCCTGGATTTACATGAGCAGTCCCACCCTGGGAAAGCAGAGGGATTGTGACTTTAGCTCGCAAGAAGCACCTTAAGAGGCTATGTGGCTTGTCCTGATGGGTAGGCTAATGCAAATGGGTAAATATACTTCACTGAAGTTTCAATCCTGGTTCTAAAATGGGCAGCAAGAATTTTTGGACTCATGCCTACAGCTCCTTGATGGAGAAGGAGATGCCCTCAGCCAGCACAGCTGTACAAATAGAGAGTGCTTGTGAATGTCCGGTCTGCCACCCCAAAATATGCAACAGTCTATTTTGGAGTGTCCTGGTTTCAGCTGGGATGGAGTTAATTTCCTTCGCAGCAGCTCGTATGGGGCTGTGGTTTGGATCTGTGCTGAAGCAGGGGTGATAACGCGGAGATGTTTAGTTGCTGCTCAGCAGCGCTTACACCAGCCAAGGGCTGTTTCAGCTCCCCGCGCTGTGCCGGGGGCACGGGAAGCTGGGAGGGGACACGGCCGGGACAGTGACCCCGACTGACCCCAGGGATGTCCCACACCGTATGGTGCCATGCTCGGTGTGTAGAGCTGGGGGAAGGAGGAGGAAGGGGGGACATGGGGAGTGATGGCGTTTGCCTTCCCCAGTCACCGTTACGCGTGATGGAGCCCTGCTCTCCTGGAGATGGCTGAGCACCCGCCTGCCCGTGGGGAGCAGGGAATGGATGCCTTGGTTTGCTTGGCTTGGTGCGCGGCTCTTTCTTTCCCTATTAAACTGTCTTTATCTCAGCCCATGAGTTTCCTCACTTTTACTCTTCCGATTCTCTCCCCCGTCCCACCGGGGGGGAGTGAGCGAGCGGCTGCGTGGGGCTTGGCGCTGACTGGGGCTAAACCACGACAGGGAGTGAGGGGAACATTTTACTTCTGTAATAAGGGTAACTTGGACAAACTTTTCAAAAACGTTTTAGAGTTATTTAAAACAAAATGCTGCTACTCTTAGCTCAGTCAGTGAGACAACACTCTCCTCCCAAATACTTGCACACCTTGACTGAACAGTAAGTGAATAGTCTTCTGAAATATGTAACTATCTTTTTGCATTGGTGATTCGCATTGGACCCTACCAAATACTCGGTTATGTGTCTTTTACTATGTGGATGTGAAGGAATATGTTCGTATACAGAATCGGTATAGATGTTCATTGGCCTTTATGATCAGGCAAAATGGAACCAAAGAAAATTACTTCTGCTGAATTTAAAGGCCTATTAATTCACTTCTCCCAGAGGAAATCACTTTACGGGCAGAAAATTTCTACCAAGTCTGTAAATGAGTCCATATTTATTTCAGATGGGGAAGGATATGTCTGTTGCTATGACTTTGGATACAAGTAGCAGGAGGGGGGAATTAAAAATAGCAACTCCTCTTACCTCGCTTTCCTATGTCAATAGCTTATGATAGATGTACGGAGATTAAAATGAAATGGCTGTGGAAGAATAGCAGTCAGAAAAGCAATACCTTCCCATCCAATGACCTTTACAATTTAAAGGATGAAAAGATACATTATGCACAAACATTTTGTTATCTTCAGAAACAAAGTGCTAGTAACTGAACTCTGGATGGCGTGGCCTGAATGCAAACGAGCATCCTAATTGAGCTGATTTGATCTTTCTTAAACTATAGTCCAAGTCAATAATACAGTGTTACTGAAAGAAGCAGTCCTCTCATTAGAGGTGGCATACCATGACAGAGAGTTTCCCACAGTGGCATCTATCCAGTCATCGATTATGCACTGCTAATCAGTGAACTGTGGCATTAAAATCAAAGGTCTCCCTTCTGCTGTCAGCTTCTTTTTTTTTGCCAGGTTCTTTTTGGTTCATTTCTCGAGCAAAATCAAAATCTCACCAAGAGAAAACACAATCTTATGCTCACCCTGTTTTGTTGGGCTTTGTTTCTAGGAGGAATTTAGAATTTAGAATTGGGGGAGGAATGAAAAGATGAGTCACATGACGAATGTTAGTGGCATTGCTTGATATGGCACTGGATGACATTACAGTCATAAGGCAGCATAAAAATCAGTGTAGAAGAAAATAGAATGGCTTTCCCTGATATGATCAGGAAGGGTAAAGGAGAAAAATTACACTATTTTTAGTACAATATACTTTAAAAAAAATCCTTCTTTCCTTCTACAAAACGCTGCATTAGAAATTCCTTTTAACTGGGAGGCTGGCTGCTTTTGTGTGAAAAATGCAGATAACACTTCCGACTGAAAACGGTGATTGAGATTATGTTATTTATAAAGTCATAGTCCTTATAGTCATTTAGAAGGCAGGATTTGTGGTATGGTGTGTTGCTTGCTGAAGCGTACGGCACCGAGGCGTCCTGGCTTGCATTCGCTGACTTGTGTAACATCCCTGTGTATAAGGCACGGTTGTGACCATATGTTATGGTTTCAGCTGGGATAGAGTTAATTTTCTTCACTGTAGCTGGCGCAGGGCTGTGGTTTGGACTTAGTATGAGAATAACACTGATAACACACTGATGGTTTGGCTATTGCTGGGCAGTGCTGAACTAGTCAAGGACTTTTCCAGCCTCTCATGCTCTGCCGGGTGCACAAGAAGCCGGGAAGGGAGGGGGCACAGCCAAGGGAGCTGATCCAAACTGGCCAAAGGGATATTCCATATCATATGACGTCATGCCCAGTATATTAACTGGGGGCAGTTGGCAGGGACTGGGGGGGAGTGTGGGCAATCGCGGCTCGGGAACTGGCAGCGTCGGTCAGCGGGTGGTGAGCGGTTGTATCACTTGTGGGGTTTGGGGTTTGGGTTTGTTTTCCTTCCTTTCGGGTTTCGTTTCTCTCCCTCGTTGTTTTCCTTTTTATTATATTATATTATCTTAATCATTGTTATTATCATTACTATTATTGCCTTTTTTTATTCTAATTAGTAAACTGTTCTTATCTCAACCCACGAGTTCTCTTGCTTTTGCTCTCCCGATTCTCTCCCCCATCCCACAGGGGCGGGGGCAGTGAGCGAGCGGCTGCGGGGTTGCCAGCTTAGTGCCGGTGCTGAGTTGCTGGCTGGGGCTAAACCACGACACCATAGATCCCTCTACCTGAGAGCTGTTCTTCCTCCCATCGAACGGGAGTTACTAAGTCGCGGTGGTGTTTGAAGTGACTCCTCTGAATTACAGAAGAGAGAGAAAGGGCTGCTAGTACATTTTTTTTATGGCACTCTTTGATTATATAGCTAGCTTCAGGGCGTTGTGTATATTTAGTTGCTTCCTCTGACCTTTGGGAAGAAGGAAAGCTACTAACTGGTTGAAATGTCTGAAGCAAATACTGCGTTTTATGAAGTTTAGAGGTTTTGTATTTGGTTGTTTTTTTAGCTCCCCCCACCTTACGTGGTGATAATAAAATGCTCTATCAATGTTATGTAAATTTTTGCAAACACTGAATGTGTCTGATAGACTTTCTTCCCCACTCCCCTTAGTTATTTATAAGCAAAAGTAAATAATATTCCTCCTCCCTTCCACTCCTAACCTGTAGCAGTGCTGTGCTCTGCTGAGCAGCTGCTGCTTCTCACACTACCCATGGCTCTGCTTCGCTGGGGACTATGATGTTGCTTATGTATAAATAACATGCATGATCATTTAGTAGGGACTGGGATTTTGGATGAAAACAGGCTTATAAAATGCAGGTTTGTTATCAACAGGCAACACATTTTAAAAGGTAATGGTGTGCCAAATCAGAACATAGTTTTAATTTAAATAAACTCTACTTATTAGAGTTTTGACATGTTAATTCAAAGTCGAAATGAAGCTTGGTGCTTTTGCAACTTTTTATAACAAGAAAATTCACTGTTTCTGGACGATATCTTATTCTGGACTACAAGTGAAATTAGGCCACGTGCTTTACTTCCTTCCCACCTCCAAAAATGTAACTATCCTCTTAAAATTAGTTGCAGAAATGGTACAATGGGATTAAAGTAAACTCCATGGCTTTTTTCTTTGCTAAATTGTACACGGTTGCATGAAACTGGAAAAGACATTTTTGATTGCCAGAGTTTTGAGCATCCAGCTGGCTGACTTTTTGGCTCAAATATCCCACTAAGAATAGAAGATTCTGAAATCGGAAGCAAGTGCTTGACTTGGTAAAATTTTCAAGTTGCCTGCTTTAGTTTTAGCATGTTAGCTATCCCACTGCCTTTTTTAGGGAATATTTATGTGCTTAAACTTAGTTCATAAGAATCTTATTAAATCTGGGCTCTGGTTATTGTTTCTACTGCATACTGCATAAATTAAATGTTCATCCTGGTCATGCTCTATTGCTCTGAATTGCAATGCTAGTGGAAATTAGCAGCCTACACAGAAAGTACTATCCCCTAATAAGAAGATACAATTTTTACATGTTTCAGACTGTAATTATATTTAAAATCACACAAAATTTTAATCTCTTCTGCTTTTCAAACTGCTTTGTTTGTAGTGCGTTCCAGTTCAGCCTTGTTTCCTCCCCTTATTTGAAGACTTGTTTACAGTACAAAAGTGGAATTAGCTCATTCTTCTGAGCATGCAGTGATTAAAATACTGCGTATTATCACTAACATAGATAGCTCAAGGTGAATGAAATGGAATTGGCTGTTTTGCATGGCGAGTTTCTGATTTTTAATTAAAGTATTTGAATTCTGCTTGTTGCAAATGGTAGGCTGCACGCCTTGGCTCACAAAAAATGTAGGTACTGGGCTGGGACATCGGTATTTTTTTTATCCCAAAGGTCTTTTCCATGCTTGCCTTTACAACCATTTATGCATGAAATCTCTTCAGGCCTTGTGAAAATATCTCATTTTGCTAATGCAAACCTTGCTATTAAAGTGACCCTTCTGTCCAACTTCCACCTTTTTTTTTTCTTCCCTTTTCAGTCTTAAACAAATTTTGAAACATATGGTATTTCCCTTCCTCAGACAAACCACCATGTAATTTGTCCACTTCTGCCATTATGTCTGAATTCTGTTGAGAAGTAGCTTATGTCAGTGACATGAAATTTCATTGCCAGTGCAGGGATGAAATTTCCTGCTGATAGGTTAATATTTACATGGTATGTTCCTCTTAACTCGTTTCAAATAAGTTTAGCATTTGCATACACGCAAAGTACCATCACTGAAAGCTATAGTCAGAAATCAATCCAATGAGGCCAGAAATTATGCCTTTACTTATGGTATTTTTCTGTGATTTGGAAAGTAAGTGGAGCTTTGCTTGTTCTGCCTAAGCTGGTTATTGATGACTACAGGTGTTGGGAACTGGTAGTGTAAGTCTACCAAAGGGCAGACCATTTTTAGCTGCCCTGTATTTAGGCACATTTATGATTTGAGAAAATGTGCGGGTGCACCGTTATAAAGACAATGCCACCGTATAGCCTCGATGATTCGAGAATACTCAAGTGCTCTGCTTTTGAAGCAGTCTCTCTTGTAATACCTTGAATCATAAATGCTCTGACGAGGGTCTCTTGTACTTGTTGCTTGGTGTGTAGATATAAAGAGTGTGGTACACCATCATATAAAAATTCTGGCATCTGACACTTAAAATATCTCTTGCGACTAGGCATGGTAGACACAGAAATAATGAAAGGGTTGTTTAAATGTTTTCTTCAAAGAGACCCTAAAAGTTTTTGTTGAATTACAGATAACAAGTTACAAACAGCTCTTTCATTAAGCAGCTAGTCAGGGACTTCTAATCCAGTTAAGGATTTGGATTTTTGCTGATTATGATTTTCTTTCTTCCTTAAAATAGGGAAAAATTACCTCAGATGAATTAGCAGGTGAACAACAGCAAAACAGGCAATTAGTAAATGCATTAGAATGGAAACATCCAGAAAGAACAAAGATTTTTCCATTGCCATTTAAAAACCAAAAGATATGTTAGCAAAAAGGCAGCCCTATCTTCTCACATTATTAAAAAAAAGGGTGGGTGCTTTTTTATTCTCCAACGTCCATTGCCTGTTAAAGGTGACCGAGCCTCAAATACAGACTATTTCTCTGTTTGATAAAGAGCATAGTTTTTGCAGACAGTGCGAAGGCAAACTAGAATATGCTGACTTTAAAATATTTTTATTTAGATCTGCTCGGTTTTGTGGGGTTTCGAGTTCCTTTTCTGTGTTTCCATTTGCAGCCACCATTTTACTCCTGGCTGGGTTGGGGCTCCCATCAAGGGGAAGCTCTGCCTTTCATTAGAGTTACGTTGTCCAAGTTTCTGTCTTTGTGGATGTGACTTGCTTCTTAAAATGTTGTTAAAGTTACCCAAATGTTTTCAGGTTGGCACTCCTGAGCTTGTGATATTCTTCGGATAATTCTTAGCTCTTACTATTAATAGTCCCAGTGGCCTCTCACTTTCTGAAACCCCCATATTGATTCCATCCAATCAAAACAAACATTTGTTTTCTTTAAATAGATAAATAAAATTATTGACTCTTATGGAGCTTGGAGATTTATGGACCTATCAAACTACATTTATTAAGTCATTTTCTCTTCTGACTGTAACTTATTTCCACTGAGGTTCTCTGTTTTGTTGATTCATATCCCCTGTGAGTTTCTTTCACTAAAATGTCTCTACTTCTTCCTTTTACTCCTTAATCTTTTTTTTTGTCTTTGCTTTCTGTTCTAGCTTGGCTTCATATCTCATTGACCTTTCTTTTTTTTTGTTTAATATTATTAATCCCCCCTCTCCTTTCTTTACCCAACACTTCTACTCCCATCTGACCAGCTTCTGGTGATTATTTTACTGATACCCTCTTAACCACTTCTGGCTGAATTCCAAAGTTTTTAGTCCATCTTTCCAGAATTGAGTTTAGAACAAACACCATTTCCATTTTGAGTTTCATATATACCTAAGTAAACAACAAATTACCCTGTTGCAGTAGTCTTCCATTCCATACTTAATCACCAGTGCATTGCTTTATTTTTTTCCTACAACATCCTTAAAAATCACTTTTCACATTTTATCTTTGTGGCCTGTGTACACTGGTGGTTTTGTTAACTAGATGTCAGTACAGAGATAATGGAAAAAAACCAGTTCTGTACTTGTCTTGCTTGTGCTTCCTCTAACATTTGTAACATTCTTCTTTCTGCATCATTTCTTTTATACTAGCTGTTAGTTTTCACCATTATGTGAAGTATCTAGCCAATGGATTTTTGGGCTCAACAGTGCAAGTAAGGGAAAAATCAGATGTTGTTCAGTTTCCAGGTCAAAGATCCTTACAAATGTGTTCAGTAATATTGCATAGTCATGTGGGACAATAGAACATAGAAAATAGATACATAATTTAAAAACGAGTAATAATCTAAAATTATAATAATTAACAGATTTTTTTTTTGATCGTGTAAATGAGTTGCTACTAAATACTGAATGCTTATCTAGCATCTATGAACAAGCAGAGTCACTAGAGGGAGCTTTTACCCGTATACATGTGTGCTGTCAAGGGCAAAAAGGATTGAAACTAGTTCTTACAGTTGCCTGTAATGAATCACAAGTGCATAAACCGCGTATATTATCAATAGATTATGTCTTTTTGAAATTTTATTTTTGATTTATGGAAGCTAATGAGTTGGGGGAAAAGGTTCTGGCTTTTAAACAGTAGAACAAGTTCTTGTATTCAGTAGTTCCTGGCAGAGTGGGTTTTTTCTCTTTTGCAGTCTTACCCTTCTGCCTTCTACCCATTATGTTACTTGTCTAATTCTTGTTGGCAGATTTCTAGTAAATAATGCTTTATCCATATCAATCTTTCTCCATATCTAGCAAGTGACAAAGTTTTTCAGTATCTTGTGTGTTTTAGTTCCCACTTTTTTAGGAAACCATCATGGTGAAGCTCAACCGGCTGTCCCATGAGTCTCCGGAGTCCTTTAGGTCATCTTAGGCCAATAGAACAACCCAGGGGCTTAATTCTGCCATGACTATGAGGAAAAATGTCCAGCTAGGAATCCTAATCAAAAAGTTTGCTATCTGCTTTACGATTGTAACTCACTTGCAAGTATACCCTATTGGTCCCTTCTCTTTGTCTCGTTCTTTGTCTCGTCCATAGAGAATGTGAATTTGAATGCTCAGTTGAACACTCCCCGCCCCGAGTTCGCTAGCACAAATGATACCAGCAGATAGTTTTACTTCCAGGGATGCCTGGTATGATATGTACTGAGCTGCCTAGGATAGTTAGTTACTATCTTGGAAGTTTAAACTCTGTCAGTGTTATCCAAACCTTATCCATAGACATTTTTCTGCTGGTAACTTACTCCTCTCTTATTCACTGGTTTTCTTTTGTACTGCCTGCAAGGGTACTAGCTCTGATGAAACACTGTCTTCATGGTGTTGAAACTACATTGATTTCACAAGACTTAGTATATATGAATTATGAATTAGTACCTCTAACCTTAGAAGCTATAACTGTATAAATAGTAGTCTTCTGATCTTATTAGCTCAATTATTGTTGGTCTGTTTCCTGCTTATGCTTGTTCTGCCTTCCATTTTCTCTTACGTAGAAGTAATTTTCCTTCCATATGCCTTTCATTTTCCTCTCCATAGGCAAATATAACAAACTATCATAAAGACTGATCAGAACCGAAAAGCAGAAGGATGGTGAGCTAATTGCAGTAGGCTCAAATCTGCTCTCATTACACTTCTTCAGATAAAGTGCTGTCTTCCCCTAGAGTCAATCAGGATGCTTTGGTATCGCAGTCAGAATTCAATGCTCTTCGTCTCTGTCTTTCAGTATGGCTGTGGAGAGGGCACTTTTCAAAACATGCAGCATATCCATTTGTAAGCTTAGTCTGGAAGCTGACAGCAATCAACCTGGCTTTTCTATAACAGGAAAGTATCTCCAGGTATTTTCCTTATAAATTCCCTGAGCAGGTGGTGTGTTTTGTGAGGCTCCTGTCGAGACTAAGCATTTTCTCCTGATAAAATGAAACCAGAAATGTTAGGCTGTCTCTCATATTGTTTTATTGTAACTTAAAATTTCTATGTGAAATGCTGCACAGAATTTGTGCCTTGATCAATATACTATTCGACACAGAAGGAAATTGATTAGTAGAGACTGATTTACCTCAGTTGAAATTGAAATCCCAAGCTCTATTTTTTTCAGGTAAAATCCTGTGTAGCCAGTGCTGTCATTCAAAAGACCGTAGATTATGATAATAGGAGTCTCTTTATACATTTATATATATTGAAATTATTTTATGAACAGTAGCTGATGGCTGACCCTTCCCCCTGAACACAAGTGCACACTGACACCTCCAGGGAACAGTGAAGTCCCCCCACTGCACCAAATGTAGAGAATTCCACCAAAAAATACTTCTTGATTTATATGGAGATAGCAAAAAGTCTGACACTTTGGCAAAAATTGTTACCGGGATTTTTGAAATATGGTTACCCAACACCCTGCAGAACCCTTCAGGAAATATTTTTACAACTATTTCAAGTTTGCAACAAATTTTGAAGAGAGATGACCAGAACACAATGTAACCGTTACATCCTTCTGCCGTTCTTGTGACTCAGGAAGAAATATTCTTGGTATTCCTTCCAACGTTGCAAATGGCTTCCAATGTTTCATGCAATTACTGCCAGTGTTTCTGAGGTACAAAATGAGAGGATGGGCTTCATGAGTTGGAACCAGTGACCTAGAAATTATATTTCAGGCCCAATACCCTGCATATTGCTTGATAGTGAGCCTTTTCTTTCCTAAACATTAAATGAATGCTAAATGCCTTTTCACCCCAATAAATCAGTTTTCATAAGTGCTACCTAGGTTTGACTTTTCTGGGCCTTCTTGCTGCTTATACTGAAGTACAGTATGCTTCTTATCTAAATGATTTGAACACCTGCATTTTGCCATTATCACAGGAAAAAATCCCTAAGTGTTCATGTTGATGACCAGATATTAGCTGAGAAATAACAGAAATTCAAGGAACATGTCTCAGAGCTTGCTCACAGAGTAACAGACTAACAGATTGGCAACCTGAGAATAACTTCAGTCCTTTTTTTAAGTGGATATTATGTGTGGATATCACATTTATAGTAACACAACATCAGTGTGCCTTTGTTTATATATTTCCTTTGTTGATTTTTTCATATTTGATTGCAAGCCACCCTAAGATGCCCATAACATGGGCCATAAAATTCACTGCAAGTTTTACTTAAATGTTTATTGCAAAGTTGATTTTCTGTACAATAAAAGAAATGGAAGGAAAATTTTCAAACTTTTGCTTATAGTACTGAAAATCAGAATTATGCTGTCCTATTTTGGTCCTTCTTATTTTTCTTCTCAATAATCACAGAATCCCAGCGCG
>VZTV01001864.1:7387-18181 GCA_013400875.1 Anhinga rufa | reverse complement strand
CTGTTTCCTTCTCCTTTCTGATTTGTTTCCCTCCTTGCACAACGCACACGTTGCACACAATGCACAGTCCTCCACTGATGGAGGACCCCTTCCTGCAGCTTGTTCCAATAGAGCCTGTCTTCACAGAACAGGTTTTGTGGCAAGAGCCAGATTCAGAAATCCAGTCTGAATCTCAGTACAGTAGCTGTGACTCTCAGATGTCAAAACTAAGAGGGGAAAAGAAAAAAAAGACTAATTCTTCACAGTGTCTGTAAAGCAGGGAACTCCCTGCTACAGGATGTTGTGTTTGCTAAAAGTTTAGTTTCAGGAGAGGACTACCCAAGTTCACAGGAGATGAATTTTGAGAATTACTAGATAAACAGAAATTATGTTTGGCTCAGGAAGTTTCTCAGCTGCAAATGGCTGGAAGCTCAGGGAAAGTGCTATGTATTCCTGTCCAGTGTTCCGTATCTTCTTTAAGCACCCATTCATGGCCATTACAAGAAGCAGGATACTGGTCTTACTGGATTCTTGGTCTTACCCAGCCTGGTCATTCTTATTTTGAAGCATTACCTATTTCAGTTCCAAAATTCCTTCTACATAAATTTTATGTTCTCATGTTATGTTTTTATTGCTGAAAAATCCTTACTTAGGAGATAAAGTACCAGAGGTTATAAAAAGCCTTTTACTATTGAGATTAATCCATAGCTGAGTAAATTCCCTACATTAATGCCTTCACTTTGAGTCTTTTAGGTCCCACATTTGGACTCTGGCAGGTTACATGAAGCACATTATCTTTAATGTCTTTCACTATTACATACTCCCTATACTATGATAAACCATGTTACTAAAAAAATTGTATTATACAGCACTTTTAGATATGCTAGTAAAAAGAAAAATGTTGATATCAATTATTAATCTCCTTTGGAGGCATTAACTGTATATATTTATATTCTAAGTGTACTGATATACACACCCTGAAGACAAGATAGCTATTGCTTACACAGTACGTGTACGCATGTGACCACAAAAAGCAGTACATATTTCTCCCTTTTACTTCCTTTCCAACTTCTGCTCAAGTCAGAAAATTTTTGTTCCTCTGATTTTGATCAGTGTTGTTGATTTTCTACGTATCTCCTACCTTTGAAGTCCTTTAATATTATCTTTGAGGATTTTCTTTTAGATTTCCAGCTTCCAGCCCTTGCAACAGCATTCCCTGACATACCTTTTGATGTTTTATAGGTCACCGACATGCAGCTTTTACCTGCCAGCAGACTTCAAAGCCTGTAATGTTTGGCAGCCAAGCCAGTCTCAGAGATTTCTCTATTGGTTGGAAGAAGTTACTGAAATTAGATGGCAAATGCTCCATCAGCACTGGAGCCACATTCCTACGCTAAAGAAGATTGCCAGTGTCGCTTTCTTGATTATATGCTGCTTCATGGCTAAATCTTGAATTGGAGGCTGTCTGTCTGAAGAGGATGGTCTCCAAAACCGCTCTGCAAAACAGTATCAGGGTGGCAAGGAAGGAACCAGCCCAGGTTTTGTGGCCTGCCCTTGGGTAAAGAACTCTGGTTCTAGGAGAATGGAATTTGCTTCTCCATAGGCTTGTATCTACTCAGACTCCTCTTCCCAGAGCAGCTACCAGCAGTGTCTGCCAAAGCAAAAGGGCTCTATCCGCAGTCATTTTGACCTGACATGGTCCAAGCCTCCTCACAGAGGCATCCCATCATATGTGGGGATCAGCATCTTTCTGAATCATGGGGCGAGCTGGGGTGCTCACAGGGAACCCCCATGTGTTCCTACCAAGACAAGTTAATTCACAGCAGAAAGCTGAGGGGAGTCCTCAGTCAGAGTGTTCTGCCATAGGTCAGGCGACATCAGCAGCCTTTCCATTCCCTAGCTCTGCAAACCTGCCAACTTCGATCTCTCTTCATGCTGTTATCAAACAGTTCCATACTGGAATGAACCACTAATAACTTGGACATAAACAAGTAGGGCTTGGGTTATTTATTTTTATTTAATATTGCCATGTTCTATTTATATAAAATTCAGATATCTCATCAGGGCTACAGATTTATAAAATAATATTTGCTGAAACCAAACTCCTTTTTAATAGCTATCAGTAAGTGCAAGCCACTTACGGCTTTTGTCAGGATAAAATTGTAAAAATACTATAGTTTTTAATGTAGTGAATTACACTCGGTATTTTTATGCCATATACAAAACCAAAACTAATAGAGCTTTACACACTTCCTTTGTTGACCTTTAATCATCAGTATCATGTTGGATTATTTTACCAAGGTGAGATGACAGAAATAGATCAGTTCTGTTAGCTTATCACTTAACCCTTCTGTGATCAATATCATATTTCAAAATATATACTGCTCTTTTAGGTACAGCAATTTTATTTTCTCAGATTTATATATGCATAATAATGGTCCTGATTTTGTACATATTATTCAGCTCTCAAAGAGCAGAAAACCTGACTTCCATTGCACAAGAAAATGTTAATTAATAAGTAACATATGTCATTTAAACCAAGGCGAGAGTCTGTTCTCACATCTGCTATTCGAATCTTGCATTACAATAGCATCTGCTGTCTTGCAGCTAATCAGATTCATCATTACTATTTAAAGCAAAAACAGGAAACAAAACAAAACAGACAAACCACTGTTGGTGTTGGTTTAGCAACTTTTGGGCCAAGTCCAGTGACGGGTGTAACGCTGGGTGTCCCAGCCCATGGCCTGCAGGGAATCCTCTATTAAGCACCTACACTCCCTGTATTGTGAATAGGAAGATTGAGGAGCCTCATTATAGGACAGCTGAACAACCTGAGCCCTGAGCAAAGAGCCATTAATGTCAGTAGGAAATCCCCTTCAGGAATGTAGGTGCTGCACGTAGTGGGGAGGGAGGTTCACAGCTGAGGTCAGCTCCGGAGTTGTCCCTTGGGACCAGGCATCCTCAACTCTTTCATCAGAAGCTGAATAGAGTTCACTATTTTTACTGAAGCTTTTGTACAGCAGTTAAGGGATTAGCATACTCAAAGATATTTAAGAGGTGTTTAGTAACTTTGTCACCATTAAAGGGCCCATACCTGTATCTTTTCTACTTGCGTTTATTTGTGCTAGATCTGTTCACATGGACAAGTCTCACAGCTGCATGAAGATGTTTCTTTCCTCTGTTTGTAATTATACCACTTGAGTGAAGAGCCAATACTTTAAAAGAAAGGAAATACTGATGGGTGGGGAAAAGCTCAGTCCCTGGCCCAGTATAAAACGTTGATAACATAAAATAAGAATGTTAGAGTAGTAAGTCCTCTCTCAGAAGCTTTGTCTGAAGCTCATATTCATGATCAAGAGGCATTCATAATTATCATTGACAGAAGTGAGCAGATCTTTTTAGATGAGAAACACCACTGACAAGTTATGTAAACTGTTAGGCAGGACTAGGAGCTCTCTCCTGAGGCTCACCTTTGCTGCTAATCTAGTTATATGCTGCAGAATCCTGATGACAATATTGCCTCAAGATACTGATCTGAATTCACTAACACCAAAAGAGACAGGCAATAGCACTGTACTTTCAAAACCTATGAACACATCGTAATCACTTTAGCAACTTCATTAATATTCTATCCTCTAACCTATATACTCACCGGTGTTCAGTGAAGTGGGATGTCATTTTGAAGACCTAAATTAAATCAGATGATTAAAACTACTGTATCACAAAGAAGACTGTAATACTTTATTTTCTAAGATGTTAGGAAGAACTTGACTGAGATATTAAAGTCCAGGATGAAAACCACTGAATGAGCTCCTTGTACAAAAAACTACTTCCTCAGTTAACGCGGCCAGCATATGAAATTCAGTAAAACTTCAGATCAGCCATACATTATAACTGGATTATGTGTTCCTAGCCTTGGTAATACTATGGTCAGATGCTGCCTCTGTAGTCAGAAAGCAGAATAATCAGATCTACTTTAGCATAGAGCTTAATTATCTATGAACTATAGTAAGGGTAAAGTGTACCTTGCTCTGTAATGATGAGAACAACCTGTATTTTCCAGTCCTGTTTGGTCCTGAAGTACCAAATATTGGCCATTAGTCATGCCCAGAAGAACGCAGTTCATCACCTTTCCCTCCTCTATATCTGAGCAGTCCCCTAGCCGCAGTTCAGATACGCTGTTATAGCAGCGCACATAGTCACTACGATTCAAATTCAGCACAATTAGCTCAGTTGTCCTTGCCAGCCGATATCAGCCATCTTTATTCTTTAACTACACCCATTAAACAAGGTTCACTTGCAATCTTATGAGGATACGTACGCTGCACTCACAACCAGATATGTTATTCTCAGTGTAAGGCAGGCTTTTTGCCTGTATAATTGTAAACAGCTAGGAATAGCTCTGGTTCAACTCTTTTTTCTTTTTTTTTTTTATTTTATTTTTCCCTCCCAAGGTGGGAAAAAAAACCCAGAAAACATACAGCATTGTATCTGAAACAGATATATTGGCATAAAAAATGAAACCGTTTCTTCCTGCACAAACTGTACAACAGCCGAGGTATCAACGGTACTGATCTTTAGCTGAGTCTCTCTTTTATTTGTCTAGGCTCCAGCATAAAAATATGATCCCTGGCAACAAAACTGCATATGGCAGCCAAACAGAGCCTGTGAGACTAGCATAGAAAACCCTAAGCCACAATGAGAAAAATTATTCCAGCTTCACCTAAAGCAGGTTGTGAGGTTGGAACTCCCTACCCCATCACAAATGATTACGCTTCGGTTCACCAGCATGGAGGCACGCCATGGTTGCTCTCTTGGCAGAATGATCCCTATGAACTGCAAGACATTTCACAGAATGGTTTGGGTTGGAAGGGACCTTCAGAGCCCATCCAGTCCAACCCCCTGCAGTGAGCAGGGACAGCCCCAACCAGAGCAGGGTGCTCAGAGCCCCGTCCAGCCTGACCTTGGATGTCTCCAGGGATGGGGCATCGACCACCTCTCTGGGCAACCTGGGCCAGGGTCTCACCACCCTCAGTGGAAAACATTTCTTCCTTATATCCAGCCTAAATCTACCCTCCTTCAGTATAAAACCATTACCCATACCATTAAAACCATTACCATAAAACCATTTAACCATAAGGGTTCTTTTAACCTGGATCATTTTGTCAGGACTGGATTTGGACAATCACACCACAACATCTGAGGCAGGAGAAGGAAGGAAGAGGCAAAAGCATAGATCTGGAAGTAGAAACCACTTAATCACATGTAGTGCATTTGATTGCTACTTAAGGACCTTACCTGCTCTCCCAACCTGAAATATACTGTTCTTTCTGGCAAAGAAATATTTTTACCTTACATTCCACTTTTCTCTACCGATAGTTATGAAACTATGGCGGATTAGGGGTTTTATTTACTACACTTGAATTGACTTACTGTTGTGTTTGTAATTATGCAAATGAGGGGAAGAAAAATTTTCTAGCCATGCTTTTTTTTTTTTTACATCTGATTTATCAAACACTGAAGCTACTAAAAACTGTCAAGAACATATAAAGGAATTTGTGCTTTACAGCTGAAAGCAGCAATGGTCAGTGCTTTCAGAGGGATTTTGGCATGCTCCAGAGCAGTAAGAAAGAAACCCAGCGACAGCAGGAGCCCCCGCTGCACCCCACAGGCCTGGCATCCTGAGGAATTTCAGAAACTAGGTAGCACCGTCTCTGTATCTTATAATCTACTTCCAATCCTTAATTCAAAGCACAAAGCCAACAGAAGCTACATCACAACCCTCTTTTCCTGCAAGGCAAATCCAGCACTGACAGCTTTGCTTATCACCTCTCCCTCAGCTGGCAGGCGGTAACCCTGCTACCCAGAGCCCATCAAACCAACAGCCCGGCTGACAGCCTTTGGCAAGATACCACCTACAAGCAGTTCCCAGCCAAAACTCCTGTTCCCTGTAGAAACAGCCTGTTTCTCTGCTAACCCTTAATTGTTGGGCTTTCTCTCCCTTAAACCCAGCTGGTACCGGTGCAGCAGGTGGGGCTAACTGAGCAGGGGTGGTTAGCTTCAGGCCTCCTGGCTCCCAAAGCAGCAGGTCCCTGTGCCATAATTACTGTTGGTTAATAGCGTGTTTGGCAAGCTGTGAAGGTTCTGGAAGTTGTTTCCTTCATGCAGTCTTTCCTCTCATTCCTCGCCACCCACTGACCTCCTTGGCAATTGCTAGTTAAGGTGGAAGTTTTTTAAGAAACTGCTTGTTAAAAGTGGGGAAATGGGGGTGCTGCCCGTGCCAGTGGCGATCCTTTTCCCGGGAGGATTAGCAAATGGATTTGTTCTGTGTCCAGTTGCATTTCTCCCATCATGCTTCCAGCCTTGCATCATTTTTGAGGAATAGTTTATGATGGTATGTAGCTCATCCTGAGCAGGGTAAGATGTTATATAAAAGGAGAAAAGACCAGGCAAAGAGTTTTAAATTAGATCCGTTGATATAACTGAAAAGAAAAACCCAACAAGGTTTGGGGCATCAGGTTTGAAAATGACTGAGAATAACTGCTCTGCATTAGGCTAAATATCAGCTAGAGCATCCGAGAGAAAAAACAGTCAATAATTGTGAAATAGAGGAGAGATTAGTGGAGAGGAGGACTATTAGCAGGGGGAGAGGTGATTAAGTGATTACTCCTATTGAAAAGAGAGAGGCCTCGTTCGTCATGTTAAAGAGCATGGAGGGATTATTTTGGGGGTGAATTGCAATGAGCCGTTAAACAAAAAATACAGGTTTTAATACCTGCTAAAGCTATGAATTTCATTTCCCTTGCTCATCTTTGGAAGTGTTTTGTGGTCTGCCTTGAAGATCAGGACTGAGAAGAGAGAGACAGCTGATCCCTGGGGGAGAAGCATGTCTGCAGGAGACGGGGTGTTTCTGTTCTCTATCAGTTGGCTCTGCAGGTTCATTCCAGTGCATAGTGGCTCCCGCAGTTTCACCCACGTATCTCCCCTGGGGGCATTTAGTGCACTGGCTGAAACACAGGAAGTGTGTATGAAGCTGGGTATCCTGATGAGTTCTCGGGTAGGTGGGTGGCATTTATTACAGCCAAAATGGAGATCTCGCAAGAGAAAAAAGAAATTCTTTTATAAACCAGCAGTAGATGCAGTGGGGCTGGGGGAACAATTTTCTGAGTTTTCTCAGACTTTATACAAATAATTTTCAGCTGTTCTTCATTGACTGTCCATTAAAACTTAAAATGTAGCTGCGGGCAAAGTTTTGTTTTACCAAAAATGACACGTTATTTCCTCTAGCAGGAGCTGAGTTTTGAACTGTTTTCTGATATACAAATGATATTTGGCCTTTTGCAGGAGCCTGTATATAAGATTCTTGGAAAGAAATGGTTTGTGGAAATGCTTTCTTGAGAGCAGAATTCTGCTCCCTGGAATGTAAGCAGAAGGTGGAAGCTTCTACCAAGTTATCTCTCTAATTTTAATTTTATTTATAGTGATGATCAGTATGTGGCTAGAATTGGGTTCCCTTCTCTTCCCTGCTGCTTCCCTTGCTGACGTGGCCGTTAAGAATAGTAGCAAATATCCAGCTCTGTATCTCTTACTGCTCACAGTAAGTTCTATACTTATGTCTTCCAACTAGTCTAGAATATTTGGCACTTCCGTACATAGAATAAAGACAGTATTTTGAAACTGATTTCTTAACAAACATCACTTTCCCGGTACTAGTTATGTTAATGTCGCTACCTAGAAATGTTTCCTCTCTTCACAGTGATTGAAAGCTGCGGTGTAGAGCAGCTTTCATCAGGCAGGCTTTTCCTTGGATTTCAAAGGGACTTTTGTGTGATTGAAGTACTGTTCAACACTGAGAAGGGAGAAGCAGGCACTTGGAGCTTACTCCATAGATTTTTGGGGTTTGTTTGAGTTTTTTTAAAGAGATGTGCCATAGCTTTTATTTCACTGTGTTCACATGCTCTGTCAGAACCTGTTAAAAGAATCACACAAGTGGCTTCTAATGAGTTAGAGATTTCAGTGGCTGCTCAGAGGAAAATTCAGCATTTTTAATGAAAACAAATTTGATTTTGGTGTCTCTTCTTGGAGAATACATTGTTGAGACCCTGTACTATTTTTACTGCCGCCGTCTTCACTATTTGCCTAATGACTCATTGTTCATTGAACAAACAGATTGTTTGTTCCAAGCAAATTATGATAGTTAGATGAAGTGCAGAAAAAAGGTGACTTGAAACAACCTTTCACCTGCTCAACTTCTGTTGCTTCCCCGAAGCCTGCATTAGTGTTGCTGTAGGTTATACTTGGCTAAAAAGGGGCATTAGCCCTGTTGAGTAGTAATGGATGACCAAAATACAGCAGCTGTCAGACCCTTGATCCTCCTTCCAGTTTATCTCCTGCAGCAAAAGTTGCAAGCTGTGATGCAGACCTGGCCTTTTACGCGAGCCGTGTCCTCTTGAAGGTAGAGCGGTTCTTCCCATTTCTCTTTCATGTAATATTTTCCAAGGCAATTTAGGAGGTAATCAACACTGTACGGTCTGGGACATGGTTGCAGCTGTTTTGTGCTGTCTTGATTCAGGGGGAATGCAGAGGACTCTGTATTCAATTTGGCAGCCAAACTGAAAATGGGGAGGAAAAACAGCTCTGAACAAACAAAATGAAAAAGGACAATTGTTTGTTGTTTTACTTTGAGGAAAACCCAAAACTTCACGTAACGTTCACATAATGTGGCAGATGTGGGCTCAAATCCTTTTTTCAAAGGATGTTTGAAGCCAGGCCTCCCACAACGTAGAATACTTTTATGTTTTAAATCAAAAGTGCCTGAAACAAAATATTTCAGAAGCATAAAACCAGGTACTCCTAGTACTTCTACTTTTGTCACTTTCAGTTTGACCTCTGGAACTGATTTTTTTGTTTGTGTTTTTTTTTCTTTGCAAATAAATGATTCGCCAAAAAAAATTTGCTGAATTCTTGTATCGACGCAGGTTAGCCAACGTGGGAGCCGAGACAAGAGAGAGATTAACGCATGGAGGGGCAGAAGCATAACAAAATGTACACCTACTTTGGAAACAGTGGAAGGACGAGAGCTGGGATTGTCCTCGAAACAGCTGAGTTGATTCCTCCTTGCATTTTCAAAAATGTGCCTGGGAATGGTGTAACTACGGCAAGATAAAGCCAATTCTGTGTTCAAAAAGAGTGTCCGTAAGGAAGAGAGAGTCTGCTGTAGGTGTATGCTTTGCTTTCCAACAGAGGTTTGGCAGACCAAATAGTATCCATTGCTTTGTATTCAATCTATTGATAAGTAGATGTAGAATTTCTTGTTTACCTTTTTTTTATTGCTATCGGACGCTTATCTAATGGTTTCAATGACTTTTCCCACAATAAACCTTTAATACTTTTTCTGATGATGTGATTGTTGATTGTACTATTTAACTCGCATGCCCTACCGTAGTTCCTTGCTTTCACGTTAAATTACTTTACAATTGTTTACTCCGGCCTGATTTTGACATCTGCTGGATCAATTACCTGAATTATCAAAATCTTTTTGAAGCTCAGAGCATTGTTTTCTTTGTTTGCTTTTTCTCCATACTTAGAAGACTTGAAGAATTTATAACCATTTACTAGATTTCTAAATTTACATCACATTTTATTTAGGATTTTTTTTAAGGTAAAGAAAAGTTAATGAACAGTGCTTAAGGCTGACTGTAGAGATAAGTAATGTCACAACTTGTTTTAGTTTGGCTGCGTAGTTTCAGGCTTTACAAATTCCAAAAGAAATGGAATAAAATTCTTCCAACAGAAGCAATTATGGCATATATGGAGAGGAAGAATGGACCGAGGAGAAGGCTGGTGCTCTGACACAGAATCCTGAACGGGTGGTGTGCTGGAGCAGCTTGGGAAGGAGTCTGGAGCAAGGACAGGGAATTGCAAGATGTAAAGCCTGAAACTGCTAGGCTCAAGGGACTGGGCTAAGAATTAGATGCTTTGATGCATTATTGAAAGTAGGTCCCATTCCAGAGCTTGGGCATCGGACTTAAGACTGCTGAATTTAAATGGCCTTTTACTAGTGAGGAATAAAGCGTGGGTTTGTTAGTCCCTGCCTCTGGAAGATGGAAAAACTATGGCTGCCATCAGCCACTGTGAGCTGTCATGGCAAAAGGTTGTAGAGATCTAAAGGTCCTGATGCTGCTGGGAACTATCTGAGTTTCTGTATGATGCTGCAGATTTTGGCTTTTCCGACTTCTTTTTCTTCTTAACCAGAAAAACGTGCATATATGTGCATGAGCAGCTAAATTATGCCAAAATTTGGGCTGGGTAGCCGAATCCACTCCCGTCCTGGGGTTATAGTCCGACGTCGTTACGTTTTGATTTTGATTTTGCTTTTATTTCCCCGAAGTAGCCAACAGAGCTCATCCAAGAAACAAACGCAAGCCGAGCGTAGTAGAACGGGAAGCGTGTGCGTGCCCGCGCGCATCTTGCTCAGAACAATACTGGAAGCTGTACAATGAATGACATACTGGGTCGGGGAGCCGAAGGCGTGGGAGGGCGACGATGAGAAACGTCGCCTCCCCTTTGGCACACGGGCTGTGCTTCGAAGTGCTAAATCACTTAAAAGTAAACCCTGTTCGCTAACCACCGATAAGTCCGAACACGGGCTCCCCCTCACTTTCGAGGCACACCAGTTTGGGTGATTTCGGGTGATTTTGGGGCAGCTCCTTTTCCCTGAGCGTTGCGTGCGCCCACCGCTGAACGCCCGGCGGCTCCCAGCTCCTTTCAGGAGAAGGTCCCAGCTCCCCGCCCCGGTCCCGCACCGCTCGCCCC
>VZTV01001858.1:10805-74977 GCA_013400875.1 Anhinga rufa | reverse complement strand
TTTAAACTGTCACCAGTCCCTGGCTGACGCCACCACCTTTGCAGAGGGCATGGGGAGGCTGGGCTGGTACCTACCTCCCTGCCACAGGTTGGAGCAGTAACTGGGATGTGGGAACTGCAGTCCCCCCTGCTTCCTTTAAGATATACTTCTCCTGTATAAAACCAGATTATATAGGCTTTCTGCAGGGAAAATAGATTTCACCTTTAAATCTTCTGCAGAGGTTTTACATTAGCCGTTCATGCACCATCAGAAAATCAATTACCGTTGGTATTACATGCAGATGAACAGCGCAGAGTAATGGAGAATTCATTTTACACAATGCTTTTAATAAAATGCCAAATACAGCAAAATATTTTGCCAAAGGTCTATTTATAGGCTCTGTGTGGGAAGTATGTCTCAGAGGGGAAATCTGCACCTTTGTGATTCGGACAAGATGTGAATCTCAGCCTTCTTAATGCTAACATTGGTCAAGCACATATTTCTGCCAGGATGGACTGAAGATGACAGCAGTCCGTCCTCTGTACTGCGATGACTCTAACTTCACATGGAAAAAGACTTCTTTTAAAAACAAGAGTTTCACAGGCTGTGTTGTTGCCGTGCCAGTTGTTGCAAGACCCTAAAATAACTGAATTACTCCCTCGTTCTTGACACTCTTATCATCTTTTCCTGTTCTTAATGCCAAAGCAGTTTGCTGATTAGATTTGCTCTGTGTATTTCAGTAAATCATTGACATCAGCACCTCTTTACAAACAGACGTATCTGCAATAACAGCCCTATTCCTACCTGAGTTTGGGGATGTAGCTGGGGCAAAGAAAGGGACTCAGGAAGCAATTATGAAAATACGAACAGCAATGCAAGGCCAGACCAAAGTATGCTGCCTCTAACTGTGGCCAGAAAGAGAAGTGAATAAGAACAATGCAAGCATACACTTTCCTGGAGCGTTCTCTCAGCCGTTTACGCTCAGGAGCTCCCCGTATGCCCATGTAGCCACCACAGGCAACATCCTCCTGCAGGGAGCCCCACAGCTTAACTGTACACCTTATGAAGAGCCATCTGGGTTTGCTCATTTTGAACCTGCTAGCTTTATTTGGCACCCTTTCATTCTTGTGTTGGAAGAGAAGGGGAACAATCAATCCCTCTTTATGCAACTCAAGGCTTTATAGAAATGTGCCATATCCCCTCTCAGTCATCACTTTTCCAAGCTGAAGAGCTGAAGCGTGGAAACTGCTCTGTGGTTTTGATCATCCCCTGTGGATCTTCTCTGAATGTTTTCCAGTATATTTCCTGTAAGTTGAGGACCAGGACTGCATGTAGTAGTCAGTAGGCAATCCAAGTGGGCACACACTAAATCGGTATAGGTGCACGATGGTGTTCCTGGTTTTCCTTCCCTAATCACTGCTAACACGGTGCAATGGCTCTTGTGTCTTTAAGATCTTCTTGGATTCATAGTACATTTCAGTTACATGAGCTCAAGAACAGTTTTTTCCATTTCCCTTTTTTTTTAATAGCCCTGCTGAATCCAACCCAAAATAATAGAAATTTGTCTTAACTTATCTACAGGTTTAGCTCTATTGAAAGAAAAGAATGGCTAAAATATTGCTAAGGAAAAAAATGTATTCTTATTCACTGTAACTTCCAAGATTTCTGGAGGGACTATATTTAAGTTATGTACACAAAAAATAGCCATGCTGAAGGGGGAAGAGGGATCAATCACAGAAAACTTGAACAGTGAAAGGAAATGTTTCAAAATGTTCTAAACTTGTGAAAACAAATGTATGATAGCATAGAATAGAGAATATAAAAAAACCCCTTTGACAATTTCCCTGCAATAGAATGTACTCCCTTCTTTTAAATATTTTTGTCAGAGCTAAAACCCATGAAACCATGAAAACAACTCAAATAACAGATGAATCCTTCAGCCAGTTGCTATTGCAATCTATTACTTGCAGGAAGAAAGCATGTTTATTTAAAAATATCCTCCTTGCCCTTAAAGATGTAGTCAGATGTTTGTATTACTTGAAAACTGTCATAAATATAATTACCCAGTTCTTTTTTCATTTCACAATCCTTGCTAGGTATATTATTTTATGTCTTACAAATTTAATCTAATCTGGGCTGGTGCAATTGAGGAAGACTGATACAGCACTATAGAAAACCAGCAGCGATGACCTAAGCTTCAGTCTGACGTTTCCTCTTTCCAGGGTAACCGATACCTATTTCCCACTTGGCTCCACCAAGCAAACCACTGAAGCCCCCAGCTAACGTCCACCCTCAGGTTTTCCACCGGTTCCTCCTGCTGCAGTGGCCTGTAGTCCCTGCTGCCACCCTGGGGATTAGTCTGACAACCTCAAGCCAAGTGCCATAGGGTGCAAATATTGAACCTGTGCCTTAAAACGTCTCTCCAAAGTTGTGCCTAAGTATCTCCAGCTGCTTTATAAGAGTGAGTGAAATGGTCTGAAAGCTTAATTTCAATTAAAATAATCTCTGCTTTAGCTCTACTTGCCACAACTGGCAGTGGCATTCAGCTTTCAAAAGCTGATGGCAGCGCTGTACTGGCAGGAGTGTGCTGGCCTGTTCACTACTTCTGAAAGAGCAAACAGCTCTGGTCTGCATCACACAAACTGAACTTCATATTTTTGAAACCTTTGATCTGCAAATTTCTTACCCCTACCGCTCCTTCTTGGGCTAGATATTTGGAAGTCTTCCATGGAGATGCAGATGTTTCTTTGGGGCATGATGAGCTTTTTGACTTTTCCCTTTCTTTGATTATTTATTTTTAGAAAGATAGAAAGCAAAGATCTTTTCTGTGAGCATGCCTGCCCCAGGCAGCCACTATTCACAGTGGAAGCTGAGTAACAGTTTGCTATTCAAACAGAAACCTAAGTGTGTTGTACAATTGTAACAATACAAGACAGGCATGGAAAGATGGCATGGAGCCATTCCTTCCTGCCTGGTAAAGAAAGCTTTTGGAAAGGCAGGTAGAGAGAAGGGTATTGACAATATATTGGCAAGGCATGAAGCATAGGTGAAGAGGCCATTGGCAGACGTGCAGGGCATTAAGAAGAGAGGACAAGAAGCTGGGATGAGATGCACAGAGGGCTAGTGGGAGGTATGAACTAAGACTTGCAGGGATTCAGTGTGACTTAGTGATGTGAGCACTTTGCTAGGACCCTGGAGACTTGAGTGTAAGTCTGAAGTTCAGTGAGCCTCTGGCAAGTCACTTCACCTCCCCACGTCTCAGATTTTCCCCCCATTTCTTCCTGCTCGTCACATCAGCATCAACAGCAAATTGTCAAGAGATGGGAAAAGAAAGATAAATTGTGCAGGGACTTAAAGACGAGGACACAGAGCCTGAGTCAAAAAGCGAGATGATTCTGTGTGGATTAGGAGAAAGGGATGAGACGACGTTAGCTAGATCTTGAGCAGAAGATATGACATTGTTACGTTCTCAGCTCTAAATGTGGAGAGAGAGATGCTGGGGATGAGGTACAGAACGTGCAGCATGCAGCCAGCACGGCAAAGTCGTTGCCAGGTAGAGATAAATGTAGGACAGCCAAATTACATAAAGCCCATCTCTCTTTGGCTGCTAAAGAAGGATGGGGCATTAAGAAACCCCTGCTGCATGACGGGGCAGAGCACAATGAGCTAACTGCTCCTTTAATAGTACTCAGGAAGCAGCACATGCCGGTACTGCTTTGTGTGTAGTTTTGTTTTAATAATCAAAATCAGCTAGGCTATGTCCTTGTGGATGTACTCATGTTTGTTTCCAGTTCTGATGTATGTGGTGATGCACCTTATCAAGCGCTGGTGGACCAGTTTGTTTACACAAGCTTGGCTTCAACGGCTGAGCATCGTATAAATGCAGCACAGTGAGGAAGCGCCGCAGTCTGAGCCTTGGGTCCTGACCACGTTCTCCATTCAAATGGTTCCACAGACTAGCACTCCAGTCCTGCCTGCTGCACCCATGTCCCCTCAGATGTCAATGGCAGAACTCAAGTTTAAAGCAATGTTAGAGACTTTCAGACAATTACTCCAATCCATTTGGAAATTGCAAGCTGTCTATGTAGACATAGCCACAGCATATCTCCTTTCAGAAAGGCAGTATCCACTATTTAAAAAAATCTTCTAAAAAGTCAGGAAAAAAGGCTTAGATGCAACCTCAGCAACTCACTTGGTTGTCAACTACTAGTCTGGCTTCCCGAAGCCATGGTACAAGCAGGGCTAGTTTAACCTAAGCACCTAGCTGATGTTACAAAGGAAATCCAATGAACTGTATATACCTTAAAGCACTGAGTTCTCCCAAAACAGGTGTTCCTTTCACAAAAGGAAGAGCCATGGACTGGTGTGGGGCCTGAACATACCAAATCCAGCCAGCATAGACTAATTATTTATAGCTCTATAAGGTTTAACTGAAATTATGAATGAGCCCAGCTCCCCATTCAACTCATCCATATTTAGGTGTCTACATGTCAGCTGCGTGTCTAAGCTTCTGCAGTAGTCGCTGGAGATCTAAAGACTACAGTCAGTGGAGCCAGGGGCAGCTCAGCTAAGCAAATGTTGGAGTTTACCTTATAAAGCTCTGAATTCTCTCTTAACTCCGTTCCCTATTGACTACATTTCCATCGGCTCTAATGGAAACTTAGACACCTAGCTCGCATACAGATATCTATATTACATTCACCTAAATTTAGGCAGCTAAATCTCCCTCTATAAGGCTTATTAAGTCAGACTCATCTGGGCAGGTGTGTGGCCTTCTGTTCTGTGTGCATTACTTCAGTGCAGAACTTCTCATATTGCCAAGACTGAATATTGAAGTGACATGTCTCAAAACAGAATAAATTGCTTCAGAATATGCTTTATATAGATTAAATGTATTTGAACTTTCAAATTCCTGAGAGCTAAAATTAAATGTCTGAAAGAATACCTGAATGTACCATCCAAAGATTATGATCCCAAAATAGTCTTTAAATAGTGGGACTGATCGCCACCAACACTTACACTAGAGGCTGAATTAGACCAGAGTCAAGGTCCACCCAACCTCACACCCGGTTTTCAACGCAGACAGTCAGGAGACAGTCCAAAACGAGTGATTCTTCCCCTTCTGTGCCACCACAACTTCAGTGATCAGCAACCATTTGGGCCCTTTGTACGCTGGAGAACGCATTCAGGCAACTTTGTGTGGTCCCCCTATGGGCTGTCTCCTCCACAAAGTCATTCAAACCCTTTTGGAATCTGTTCATATCCTGGACTCCCTCGACATACATTTCTTCAGGATGAGAAATTCAGGACCTACTGCTGCGGCAGTAAGCTCCACAATTTAAATATGCTCTGTGTGAAATAGCTGTTCCCTTGGTTTTGTTCAGATGGGTTTCTCAGAGGTGCCCCCTTGTTCTAGCATCCAGAGAAAGAGAGCAAACTGTCATTCCCCACTCATCATCTCCATCACTTTTCAGATTTTATGGATGCCTATTGTAGTCTGTCTCTGCCAGAACAAATGTTGTTTATAATAGTTGCAAATGTTTGAAGAGATGTTAGTTCATATGAGAATCAGCTCCAGGAACCTGAGCAAGAGCTCACTGTAGAAAGACATTCCTAATGAATATAAAATATCTGGGGGGAAAAAATTACCTTCATAGATTTAACACTGGATTTTCCTTTGATTTGGTCAGACATTTTTAGTACCTGAGTTGTTGGCTCCTGTGAAACAGCAAGAAAGAGGATGACTAGAGACTCCTTCTCTATTTTTCTCCACTTGTTTTAGTTCTCACATGAGATCCAAGGTATGAAATCCTTACTCATTCAGAAAACCCCCTCAAGCTGGATGCACTACTAGTGGTGTCTTCAGTTTTCATTTCTAGGGAATGAGGAAAAGAGAAATATTTGTAAATGGGTATTGCAAACCACTAGCTTAGATAAAGCTTGTATATAGTTCACATTAACTTAAAGCCTTAACAAGTTTCAGCCATCACAGGATATCATGCTTAACAGCAAGTTTTAATACATCCATAATAAAATGCACAACCCTAATTATCATTAACTAGCAATTCTAGATAGAGGGTGTACATGTCTTGGTTCGTATGCTGAAGAAGGTCTACTTATTTTAGGTTATTCTGGTAGGTCAATGTGCTATTCAGTGATAAAATAAGAAGATACACTATTTTTGTGATTTTATTATTTGCACATTACTTAATGAAACCTGGGAAATTAACTAGAAGAATTTCAGGTGAATTTTACAATAAATACTTCTAATGTATTCAGTAGATCTACTGAGCAGTACTTACACGAGATAATTTCAATAGTCAACAAGAATATGGACTGAAAAATTGAATTGGGATTACTAAGAGGAAGATTGGAAACTGATAGATGAGCATGAGAAATTAGTACCAATAAACACAGCATAAATTACATACGACTGAATTTCCTGTAGAACACAGATTCTTCATCATCTCTGAAGAAAAACTCACGATCTCAAAATCTGGGTGATGGTGTAAAAGCCCTGTTTTTCCCACATGACTTCTAGCTCTGTGCATATGTTCAATCTCTCACTGAATCACGGCTTTTCACTGAACCCTTTCTTTTGGGACATGATATATTATATGATAAATTTTAGGTGGGATGGGGAAATAAAACCTTTTAAAGAAGTTAGCTTACTGAAGTACCTGTCTTTCTTACAGTTTTTCAAAGCATGACCCAGTCTGGAAAAAGCTCCTGGTTTGACATCTCATGTATACAATTAAAAATGCCTAACTGTGCAGAGCATTAGTCAATGCTTATCTCCTGAGGAAACAGGAATTTTATGAATGATGCCTGCTTCCCACTGTGAGGTGTAAAACTACACTATTTAAAGAATATATGTATTAAGCACCTAAGGCTGTTTAAAGAAATCTGAGATCCCATAATACACAATTATGGTATTGTGAAAAAAGAGTATTGTGAAGCAAGGTATTTAGTTTGGAAATTGCTGATAAGCAATTTGCTAATTAAGAAGAGGAAAGTGATTTTCTTGAGCTACACTGATTAAAAAAACTGGGAATAAGAGCCTAGCTGTCTTTTGGAAGGAAAAAATGAAACCAGATTTGCAGGAGTACCATGTGCATCTCAAAAGCACGTTGATGAATGTCAGCCCATGAAGAACTCTCTCTCATATGGAATTAGGCTACCAGGTAAAATACTGGGAATAAGCCCACAGTTTGCAAGGCATAGAAGTACGGGCTCTGATTAGGATGCAGGCACTTTGGGCCTGGGCACATGATCTAAACATGCACCTGTACACTGCATTATGGGCAAAGGAACTCTACCTGCTCTTGGGACTGCAGCCCACAGTCAGCTCCAGTCTGTAAGCCAGGAGGCCACTCTTGTACAGCCCTGAGCCGAGGCACTGGTCCCTCCCTCCTGTCCCCAGTGTCGGGGGCTCTGGTGTGTCTGGTGACAGAGGGACAGAGGAGCCCAAGTACTTTACCCAGACCTGGCTTGTCATGGCTCTGGCTGCTCCTAGGAGATGGCCTAGGACCCAGGTACCTGCCCAGGAAACATCCTGCTATTGAGACACACCAGGACAAAGACAGAAAACAGTACATGCAAGGGTGGTTTAGGAATCAGGCTAGTCTTTGGTTTTGCTCTAGCTTTAATTCATGGACCTGCCAGCCTGCAGTCCCGACAGTGCCTATTGAACACTACAGGTCTGATTTGCTTCCTGGATCCGTCCTTGAGCAGAACACTGCTGATGGCAGCGCCACTGGCATTTCCAGTGACAGTGATGCATGTGCCTGTCACAAAATCTTGGGACAACCCAAGCTTGGATGTTTGGAAACTTTTTTTTTCCCTTGGGAGAAAGAGAGGAAGGGGTTTTCATTGGTTTGTTTTGAATGTGCAAGAGACACGACTGGGAACAGGGTGGTGTCTCAAGAGAAAAGAAGTCGCAAAAGCCACATTTATCATCCCACTTCAAGCCTATTCTAAATATTGTCCAGGTAATGTCTGTATCAATAGGGATCAAGCAAGACAACTGTGCAAACACACTTCTGCCCCATATAATTTCCACTTTCACCTGCAAGTCAGGAAAAGTGAAAAAATACCAATTAAAAAACCCTGCTAGTGTAAATATTGTCCGTAAATATTTGATCATCTTATTTTGTTTTTCTTTTGGAGGATGATTAGAAGGAGCAAGGGCAGTAGAAGAAGGGGGCAAGGGAGGGAAAGTACCTGCAGTTTTCAAAAGAAATATCAAGAACTTTTCCATAAGGCAGTTTAAGCTGAAAGTGCCTTGGCAAATCTGTAACATGATTTTCCAAATGGTGTGCAAAATGTCATCCAATTTTAAATCTGTAATATTGCTTTAATCTCCAAAAAGGAAATAATAATGTTTGTCTTTACTATGGTTGATCCAATCTTGCACTCCTTTCCAGAATATGCTCCTTCTGATTGTAGCAATCTGGGCCCAGTAATACACATTTGACTTATCAGTTTATTTACAGCTTGGCTCTGCCATTGCCGTTAGGTATCTAGGATACACATTTTGCACACGTACAGCACATACAGAACACGTACTTGTAGACATACTTTCATTGAATATGATAATATAAGGATCGTTATCCTACCTAAGGAAATGCGTTTGAATTGCATACGTCTAAAGCTACCCTCCAAACACCAGATAAATACCTTCCAAAAATAGCATCACTCATTTTTCACAGCAGGTGTCATTCATCAGGTATGAGGCTGCATCTAAACGTGTTAGTAATAATAATTCCATTTGGTATGTGACTCCAGCTCATTACCGGCAGCCCCAGGCACTGGAGGCTGGTGAAGTCACTAGAGCAGCTCAGAAATATTTAATCCTATAGCAAATATTTAGTCCTACGACATGAATATTACACAAATATTGATCCTATAAGGTAAAAGGACTCTGAAGAACCTGGCTTTTCTCCTTCAGCTGTCTAACCTGTCTCACTGTTTGCTTGCCTCTGTGGTACTGTGTGCTGAGCTGGAGCGGCACCCAGCTGCCCACCATACCTGGTCTGGAAGGGTACGGGAAAGGGGGAGCCGAGGGAGCGGATCCTGCCCCTCCACGGGCAGCACTGATGGCTCGGGGAGCAGCGACTGCAGCTCTCCCTGTGAATAAAGGATGTTGCAGGCACAGGGCAGCCCAGTCCTCCATGCTGCTCCTGCTCGCACCGAGCCTGCCATGGGATCTGCTCCCAGGTGGCAATGCCAGAGTTATTTTGGAGGTGGGGATGATGCCCTGTGGCTGCCTGTTGTGCTTTCAGCACCTTGCTGTATTGCCATAAAACATGCGGCAGTGTCGTGGTCACCAGCACAGACTGAGCACGGCGCTCAGGGCCTCCTGCCCACCGCGAGCTGTGCTGCCATGCCAGCCCTGCAAAAGGCTGTTTTCGGCATCCCCCCTCACAGCACTTCTGCCACAACTAGCAGATCTGCAGATGAGAAATGCCACTGCATGAAGGCTAATTAAGAGTCCCCAGGGAATCTTGTTGCATGTTTCTGCTTAATTTGTAATATTCACACCAGGCCTGACAGAAAGCCACGGAGGGGACAGGAGCATTTCCAGCGACTTTTAATGGGCTGTTTGAGCCAGGACACCTTTAATGACAGTCTGGTTTGCACAGGCAGTGAAAGGGCTCTCTTCAGGCCCCACCAGACACTAGAGCCTGTTGACCTTAATTAAATTTCATGGCACACTTGGCTCTGTCCTGCGGTAATTGCTCAGCCTTTGCTTATGTGCATTGGCTAAATGGGAGTGCTCTCCCAGGCAGCAGTTTGCAGGGATCATGGGGTGTGATGAGACCCTTCTGTCAGTGTCCTGTGCCTCTGACCTCCTCTGCTGTCTCCCTTCTCCACAGCCTTGTTTCATCTCCTACCCTTCCTGCTCTTCAATCCCTTTTGGCACTTTCAGCATGATATGTTAAAGATTAATTTCTGTAGCAGCATGGCAGTGATAAATAATTACTTTTCTGTTTATTTCTACTTACTATTGTTACAGAAATATTTCCAAAACCTGTTTATGTCCCGTGTGTTTGTGGTGCTGCACAACACGAACAGCAGGAGCCCACATCTGCTCCCCAGGACCCTGCCATCCAGACACCTGCCAGTTTTATTTTGAAATCTCGGTTGCAGAAACACAAGGCATTCTGAGGTCTCCTCCTCCATATCTCTGGCCCTAAAGCCAGGATCTATGTTTGCAGGGCTGGAAGTTCGTCTGTTCTTGGAAAAGGCCATTTGGAGCCAGCCTCTCCAAGAGGATGGTGAGCATGTGGGTCGAGGGGAAAGGAGGGCACCCCTTGCTCTGAGAGTCACAAAACAAGTGGTGGACATGCTGCCCCTGCCATGTCTCACTGCCTGGCCCGTCCAGCTGGGAATCATGGAGGAGAAGGCCAGGGCAAGATTTCCATGTGGCTGGTGAAAAGGGATGGTTGTGAGGCTATGGGGTGATCCCAAAGAAGCCTTTGCCCTTGCTCACACTTGCTTACACAGACCACAGACCTAGAGAAGAAACTTTCTCAGCAAGTCACAAGTTTTTATCCTCCCCCGGGGTCCTGGGCAATACAAAGAAGATCCCACCAGCTCTGATATTCCTTTTTTTTGGGGTCTTCTGGAAACAGAGATAAATTCCCCAGCAATCCCCAGGGAGTCAGAGAATGAGTGCTCATGCTTTGATTATCAACTTGAGGGGGAAAAACAGTAGAGAGATGGGCAGAAAAGTGTGTGCAACGCTGAAGAGACGAGAGGAGGGTGAGAAGAGGGAAAGGAGAGACTGTGGTGAGGAGAGACCAAGGAGAGGTGAAGAGTGGAAGGGATGGAAAGCAGAGAACAAAGGGGAGAAGCCCTGAGCATTTGAAAGAGCAGGTAAATGAGGGAGTGAGCGTAGACAGGAAAGGGAAGAGGAGCAGTACCTTAAGAGAGACATATAACAAAGGGAAGAAAAAGGAAGTCTTAGCAATGTATTAAATAGGAAAGAAATGGGGAACGAAGAGCTAAAGAAAGCTGCAATCAGAAAGAGGAGACTTCCTCACAGAGAAAGAGAGATGAGAACAGTCTGCTTCTGAAGAGGGGAAGGTACTGGAATCTGAAGAAACAGGTTAAAGAAATACATTACAAGCTTGACACACAAAAGCAGAGGCATAAACTATAATGGAGAGCAAAAGAAAATGAAGCGGAAAAAAGAAGCAGGTGGAACAAAAGGAAATAGGGCATGTAACATAGTTTTAAAATATTATTAAATGTAGAAGCTGGATTAAAAAAACTTATTACTGAGCTCATTTCTTTCTTTAGAATTGTACAGTATGAAATGAAACATATGTACAGTCTGGCATTGCTGTTAATATCCCTTCCTTCAAATCTGCTTTTAATGGATACAGATAATGAAGCTGGTAACCATTTAAGAGCAAATGCCATTATGAATGATGACCTGTAATTCACTGTAAACTCTTACCCTCTGCTTACACAAACAGACCTAGGTGCTTAAAATAAGAAAGAGTTTTATTTTCTTTTTTTTTTTCATGTGGAGATCCTCACTCTTCTGGCCAAAATTCACTTCCCAAAAGACAAATGTTTAAAACACTGGGCTGCAGGGTCTGCCTAAAAAGGAAATAGTTTTATTCAATATCTCCACTATTAGGAGATGTGGTAGTCTATTCTGTTTACTACCGCTGAATGGCATGTGGAGGATTACCAATCAATTTGGCAGAGGGTAGTTTCTTTTTCAAGTGATAAGGTGGCCTGGAAGAGCTGCTTGTTACCAGCACAGCCTCTAGCCAGTTTCCTGGAAGGCTCCTTGCTCCTCCCTCGCATGCACAGCACAAGAGGCTGTACACCATACTGTACAGTGGGAGGAATAAACCAGGCGCTTCAAGCTACCTGATGCTGTCTTATCTGGTATGCATCTGGACACCATGTGTGCAGAAGGTGTACCTTCCACACATAAACAGACACGTTTACAAGAGATGGGCAACGACATGTGATAATGATGGTCTTTGTGAGCAGAGACTGTAGCGTGTTTGCTCCCGTGGAGGGGGAGAGTTGCCAACCCCAAAAAGGAGAAGGCAAGGCCATGGTCAGGGCAGTATCCTGCCCTGGCCCACAGAAAACATCCTGGGAAGACGGCCTGGGTTATCCCAGCTGAGCACTGTGCTGGGCCATGGGGCTGGAGGTCAGCTCTACAACTCATGTTAATTCAAAGAAGATATAGTGCAAAATGTAGAATGCCTTCATGCAGGCTGCGTGGTTTTTAATCACTCCTCTCAAGCTCACCAAACTGCTGCAGCTCCTTATACAGTAACCAAATGTATGATCATATTGCTTGGCAACATTGTCCTTCCAGAATCAACACTTTGACAGTCACCTCAGCCTCTTTCCTTCCCTTCTTCCCCCATTCAAAATCATCACCTACAGCCCGCTTCCCCATTTCTCACAGGAACAAAAGGCATGTGGCCTCTCTGCCCTTCACCACCCGTGCCTCAGAGCAGGCCCAAATTACAAGTCTAATTTTAATGCTGTTTAATCATTACTGCACTTGTGAGATGATGGCAAGAGGCTGTAACAAGGATGGACAAAAGACACACAAACCCACAAGAAAAACTAATGATGAATCATTGTTTGAAGGGTGAGTCATGCCTGAGTGCATGCATATGTCAAGCATGAGACTGGCATAGCTTCACTTGATTAACCCAAATCTGCTTTGTTTAAGTCTTCTCTTACAGCTCTGCTTTTAAGGGAGCAGTAACACACCACAGTTATTTGTACAGTGATTTTATTGCCTGTCTAAATGAACATTTTGGTGAACCCCAGCACAGAAGGCATGGCTGGGAGAGACATTCAGGCTCAATTCTAGTCCTGAGGCAGGCTCAGCTCCACCCTAATCCTTCTTAATAGAGGTTTGTATGGTCAGCTCTTTAAATTCTCTGGAGGTGGGGATTCACACCATCCCCAGGCAGACAATCCCCATCTACCATTGTAGACCCAGGCCTCTCACAGCCATCATTGGATTTACAATGAGAGCTGCCACTCTTATCTAGCAGCAGCAATTTCATGACCACACACAAATGTGCTGCAACTGTCCCAATTTCACTGACCACGTGTCTCCCTGGGTCCCCTCACCAGTGACAGGAGCCTGCACAGTGAGTGGGGTGTGCTTCTGTGTGGCAGTCCCCGCCGGCTGCCTGAACGCCGCTGCTGACGCAGGGGATGGGGCAGGGATGCATCGCCCTACCGGCAGCGGCACAGGCTTGGGTCAGTGTGGAGTGATGGAGAAGCTGAGCCCCAGGCGGTCACCCGTCGTGTAGTATCTCCAGCTGGGGTTTGACAAACACATCTAGCTCGCATGAGCCGGCAGTGACGCTGAGCAAGGTGACGGTGGGACTGCAGCCGCGGCTGGTGGGGCTGCCCAGCGTACCCAGAGATTAGCCAACCCCTCAGGCACAGTTCTGCTCCATGTCACACACTGAGGCCGATCTGCTGCTAGCATCCCTGGTGTCAGCAGGGCTACCTTGGCTGGTGGCTGTTGGAGGTGGGCCGAGCACCCTGCTGTTTCCTTGTATTTGTTTGATACCAGAGTTAGGCAGCACAGGCGCATTTACGCCTGCACTGCTGTCCAGTTCAGCTGGCTGCTGGACCATGGGCATCACCAAAGCCCTGTCAGCAGTTTTCTTGAGCGCTATCAAAACCCCCAGATGACCTATTATTCTTGTTTCCATGTATTTGCTGGATAGTAGGAGGAAAGATCTGCTTCACGACAGCAGAAACTGTGTAGCAGCTTTCCATGACAGGCATACAGAGTTTCCTAACAAATAAAATTTCTTCATTTATTATATAGAAAAGCACTTGTATATTAACAGTTAAGGGTCTTGGGTCTTTTTCTGCAATGATGCAGAATGATTTGGGTTTTGTAACTCATTTAGAAAAGGCATCCAATGCTGGTAGATGCACCAAAATTTGCTAGGCAGCCAGGTGGTCTGGAGAAGCTGAGCTCAGATCCCCTCATTCCTAGTCAAGTCCTGAGCTGCATGAACACAGGGGTAATACCATGTAACTCTTGCAAGCATTTAGCCATTGGCGAACAGCTGCCTAGCAATCTCTTTATGAGATTTATTTCTCTCTTATTGTTTTGTCAAGGAAACAGTAGTTGTCGATAACATTCAGAAACACAGAGTTGCTATTTAATAGTCGGGACAGTGAGCAAGCCAAAAATCTGCTGTAAAAAATAAGCTTGTGTGATCATTTGACTTTTTTGTCATTTTACAAATTATAGGTGCCCAGGGTTTATCATTCAGGGAATATTTATTTGTAAATAACATCAGGCTTTAGGAAAACTTTGTGCTTTATTTTATGCAAACAATTCTATTTTAACTGGCATTTCATATAGCATTCAGACTGTGGGTTGCAGCAACATCACTCATCTTCCTGCAGGCAAAACTCTGCCTTGTTTTGACAGTCATTCCTGATGCTTTTTCCTTTTGCAAAGAAAGACCTATCCAAGATGAGGCTTGGGACAGCTGCGGGGGGGACACACCAAAATTGGAATGCATGTAGCAGGCCCAGAATCGATGAAGCATTTGTGCTTTTCCTCTTTCCAAGTAGAGCAGGATCATCTCTCCACAAAGGGTCAAGCCGGGCACCCAGTGCCAAGGTCTCTCTAAAATCAAAGCACCTCTGTTTTTCTCAAAACGAAAGTGCTGCCTGCAATCCTGAGCCTGTAGGAAAACCGGTCCTGACAGCTGAGCACAGTTGCGGAAAGCTGCAGCCGTGGTGCTTGCTGATTCCTTTTGGAAGGGAGAAAGGGCAGACTGGGAAAGTAACACTCGAAAATTTATTCCAGCACATCAGAGAAAGGTCCATCCCCCTCACCTGCGCAATTCCAGCAGATTCACCCTATGAGAGGCAGCTGGAGGCAGGGTACCAGGCAGGATCCATGCTGCAGCATAACATTTTGCCTTAATTTTGGCTCACCGCCACAGAAGCAGCCCTATGAAACCATCCCTACAGGCTCCACAGGCAGCGCACAGCTTAACGCCATATTAAATTACCTCTTTCATTCTGCACAGTGCAGCACAGCGGTATTGGCAGAAAGAAGAAAACGTAAAAGCATATCACATGAGTTGAAGCAGATTTTGAACTGCAAACTTGCCCTCTCCATTAGGGTAGCCCTATAAGGGCTGCTTGGTTCCTCTAGGGGGAAAGATGGAGTTTGGCAATATGGTGCTCCAGTTAGTCTCAATAAGAAAAAAAACCAACCAACTGCTATGGCCAACTCTTGTATTTGGGCTAGCACTGAGCTTACCTTAAAATAAGGAAGCTGCATTTTGGTTTTTTCCATCCACTGTGAATGCTGCTTTGCTGCTTATATTTCCCTCTGTAGGGATGCTGATGCATTTGGGAACCTCCACATGTGTATGTTCGTGGAGTGGACCAATTGGTCAAATCCAGTTTCTGCAGTTTATAGCAAGCTTTTCACTCCATCAAAAATAACCCAGATTTAATACCAAGAACATTATAGTCCCTCAAATGCATACTTTTTCCTCTGAGCCACAAGTAAAGAGCAGTCTTTAGGCACAGCCTAAGGACACTAGTGTACATGATCAAACAGCCCCAAATCTGACAGAAAGGTGTCGGTTCAGCTGAGGGGACAGCCTGCCCTTGCTAAGCTCGCAGCAGGAGAAGGAAGGGATTGTGGCAGGTCACCATTTTCACACCTAGGCAAGGACTTCTGGAGCAGTTCAAATCTTAGTTGCCTTCCCTCCACGCTTCTGATTCCTGAGTTAATTTCCCCAAGCGCACACCACTGAGCAGAGTTGGAAGTGCACAGGAATGCAGACCTGCCCCTGCTCTGTGCACCGCCAGCCAGCGCAAACAAGGAGAAGAGGAAGGAGGAATTACCCTGGTGATCCCTCCTGTGATTCCCCAGCAGCTGCAGTCCTCAGCTGACCCCGGCAGGGAGAGACTGATAGAGTTACACTGGATTACAGATCCCAGCTGCTCTTAATCTGGGGGCAACCGTGAGTGACTTGTCCAATGGTGCGGCAGGAACTGCCTGCATTCGTGGGTTCATTGCACCTGGGTGGTTATTTATACAGTCTTCCTGAGTTCCCTTTGCTTTTCTTTTACCCCTGCAAATCCTCACTATATCGTTGTGTGGCAATAATATCATTGCCATTAAACTTGAGACAGTACAATTCCTGCGTTTTTAAATGCAAGTGGGTGGCTAGGATTGTCCCGGGAAGCCCTACAGCTCAACAGGGCAAGGAGTTGGTGGATGGGCCAGATCCTAATGGAAGCTGATGGTTCTTTCCTCTTCTCCTTCCTTAGAAGGTCCTTCCTGCATCTTTTGGTACAAACTGGTACAAAATGAAAGGTGGGGCACCCTTACCGCAGTCAGCACGTCTGGTCACCAGGGTAGTTCCCAGTGGGGGAGAAACTGTCTCAAACAGCAGCACAACTGCACCGAAGTGAATTACCTGGTGGTAGCTGGGACCTCGTACTTCTGTCTTTTTGGATCTGCCTGGGAATTCACACTGCTTGTGCACAATGCATCCTCACTTCATTTGGGGGAAAATGGGTGCATTTCTCCTTGCCAGCTTTGGAATCTTTATCTTTTTCATTTGGCCTTCAAGGAAAAAATAGTTACAAAACCTACATCACTTCTGTCCCAATAGCTTGTTCTGTATATAGTTTCATTATATAGGGACGCACATAGCTGACTGGATCACCTACATCTGTAATTTTTACCCCTCACAGCCTCTCAGCACTGCTGCCACGCATGCCCAGAGGTGCCGTGTGAGAGCAAGGTGGCACTGGGAGGATCCAGAGACAAGAGATCCCCTCTGCCCCTGCCCCTATGCCTGTCTTAAAATAGCCCCAGTCATGTCTTCCATGCACTGGGAACAGTTCAGGGACTGGATCCAACACTCGTGTGTGTTTTCTTTGCAGCATAAGGGTGTTGAATACTCAAGGTTGCAGAATTCATAACCTATGAGGGTTTTCCTGCCTCAACAGAAAGTCTTGGGCTGCCTCTGGTGGGACACTCACACTCAAACTCTTCAGGCTGGGGGGGGCTGGGGAAGGGAGCAGAGTCCTTGCAAACACCAGGATTTGCTAGAAAATCTGGGCCTGGCCTCTTCCTCCAGCAGAAGTTCCTCGAGGGGACATTATTTTGGATATTTTTGTGGCAGTCCTAATAAAAATAAGTGTTTTTTTCAATTTTATTTTTTTTGCTATTGGAGCATCAAAGTACGTATTACTCTGCCCATGTAGAGTCCTTTTAAAAATCTAAGATTTATATAATACGTAGTTGTACTTAGTCCTGTTATTAACCCATAGGTCTTCTCAGAGATCTCTATTGCCAGTTTCATTACCATAGAGCTGAATATGCTTTATATAAAATGAGTGGAAAATATCCATTAAAAAAATTCTGAATTATTTTCTAAAGTTATTTATGATATTTTTTTTTAAATTTCTCTGAATTCTGTGAGAGATGATCAGTTCTAGGAATTAACATTGTTGTTTGACACCATTGCTTTATTCTAGAGATTTACATCATATGTAAAAAATTAACAAGTTAAATGTTTCGGATTTATATCGCGGTCATCCTGCTTGTCTGCAGATGCTACTGACTCTATCTCACACTCACAAATTTGCTGGAAAGAACAGGAGAGGTGAAGATTTCAATGATGAGTTTTGCTTTCCTTTTCTTAAGAAAGGCCTAATCCATACAATGTGCGTGACTAAGAATACAGCTGTTCAGTGCAGCATTTAAGCACGTGCTTGTTTTTAGGCCTTAACTGTGAGCAGAGGTGAGCAAAGTTGCATGTTTTTTCTGAGTCAGAGACTAAGTTATCCAGCTCTTTTGGAGCACTTTGCTCCATTGCTTATCTAAGTCATTCTAACCCTTAATGACTGATCAAAACCTGTGTGTAATAAATGAGTTTACGTTGCTAAAAATGCAACATTAGGAGTCACTCAGAATGACAGTCAACACGGTCTTTAATGTACCAGAATACAGGCCAGGTCCATGCTCCGGCTGCATGAAGCAAGAAGTGCTGAGGTAGGAGCTGTGCAGATCCGGAATGCCCCGCTGGCAAGCAGAGGACAGGCTGCCTCTTTGCAAAACACACTTTCCAAGTGCCATAAAGTCACGGTGCTTATTAGGTCAGAAACTTTGAGCTGGTGAAAACAATTTCTGCCGATGTACGCTAGAGCAGTCTTATGTGATAACACCCTTTCATTATCAGCAGCAGATAGGAAAAAACCAAGCCGTTTTCTCTCCAAAGGTAGTAAAAAATCCTGTGGACCTAGCTCCTTATGCAACCCATAAGAATGGCCCACAGTTTCATAAGTGTGGGGATTAGGTTGCCTGATGTCAGGAACAGAAACTCCCATGTAATAATTTCATTAATACCCACAGCACAGCAACGACTCTGATATTCCAATACATTCTGTTAAATAAAATCAGTCCCTGCTTTGGTTAATACACTGGATATTTAAAACTTATTACTCTTGATCTGTGTTTGTGTGTTAGAGGAGTAGTAGCCAACTCCAGATGATGGGACAGATGGAGTTTTACAGTGCATAAAAAATTGGGTTCTTGATAATAAATCATATGTTACACTTGCACATTCTTCTACACAATCAAGATATTTCCTTTAACAATTAGCAAAAATGGAAAAGGATTGGCACCACAGCATTTTGACTTAGCTGTAATAAAACTGCAGAGCTGAGGCTGTGGAACTTGCATATTCTTCCCACAGGACTCTACCCAGAAAAACAGATTTAAGGAAGCACGGTGAGCCTATTGGGATATGCTGCAGCAGAAATTGCTCCTCTTTCTGCATTGTAAGGACTCTTTCAATAAAGAAGGCCACTCTAGCTCTCCGGTGCTCATGACTGCTCTCACTCTGCACAACAGGCTGCTCTGAGTCAACTGAGTTGACTCCACTTCCAAATGGAAGCCTCTCCAAAGACATGCCATAGGAAAAGGAGAGCAAAAGTTTTTGATAACATGAATTCCCTCCTTCTCCACCACATTTTAGCAACCAGCATTGGATGTCAGCTTCACCTCATAGCCTTCTAGTCACTCCCTTCCCCAAATAGGTAGGTACTGCTGCGTAAGAGAGAGGAGGTAACTGGTCCTCAGAGAGCAGGACTCGCCCCATCCAGCACCTGGGGCTGCAATGCATGACTTTGTTGAGCCTCAAATCTAGATAACAACGAAAACCGCATACAAAGATTGCCTAAAGGATTCTGGAAAAGACACTGATGGAGGGTTTTCAACCTCATCCAATGTAGGTCTGGCAGGCACAACACTAGCCCACAAGCCAAACCACACTCATTCTGTAAATCTGCACCTTCTCTTTTCAAGGAAGTTTGTTTCCTCAGCAATCACTATGTCCTGGAGATTCCACTTGTGCTTCCAAAAAAAAGGGAAAAGAAAAAAAAACTAATACAGAGAGAAAAGTTTACTAAAATGGTTTTCATCTCCTTACTAACTGCAGTGATCATCCAGAAATGAAAGGTGTTACCTTCGTACTTTTCAAAGTTTTTTTATGTAACAACTATATCATTGGGAGTGGGATACTGCAGCCACTGAAGTCAATGGATATTGCATTATCCATTGGATATCCTCCTCCGTCCAGAAGGAGGAGACAGGTCAGCTCCCGAAACTGAAATCATGTCAGTAGAATCCTAATTGCAAATGCCCTCATTGCCAAGACAGAGCACAGCGGCCATCAAGTACTTCAGTGAAGTGCTGCGCTATACATGTTCTGCCCCAGCCAGATGCCGCAGGATGAGCAGGAATGTTACCTGCTGTCAGCTCACATGAACATGCAGCATGGCAAGCGAAATGCACCTTTTCTCCTCCACCCTGTCCTCACCAAGTCTTTGCTGAGACTGTCCTTTGTTCCATGCCCCCCTCTTCCTCATGAGCATTTGCAAAAGCAGATGTGACAGTCCCAGGCCAGCCTGGGGGAGCCTTACTCTGTGTATTGGCACAACCTCTGGACCCTGAGAGCACTCACTGCATGTATAAATCCCAGTGGGTGAAGTCTATAGCCCAACATGATTGCCAGAGAAAAATCCTCTGTCCCTTGGCAAAATACACTCAGCCTTATGATAGCCACAGGAGCAGAAAACTTTTCCTAGCAACTGTTCTCATAATATGGCTCAGAGCTCAGCCAAGTGCTACACTGATCACTCTGCTGATGAGCTCGGAGCAGTCAAAAAGGAGAAGTCAAGGGCTCTCAGCTTCTCAGAGCAGAGCTTCAGCATCATGAAGGTCAGAGCTCTTTCCAGTAAGTCCATAACTAAGCAACGCTGGAGCATATGATTTTCTTAGTGTTTCCACTGATATTTAAGGCTTAATCATTCCCTGTGATGGCACTAGGTTAGGTCATTTCCTCCCTGTTATACTTGCATAAACTAACGGATATCAAGTGTCGTCAGGCACATCCCAGTATCAGTGGGTGGGAAATGATCTCCACAACTACATCCACTGGTCTGAGCTGTAAAGAGGACTGTTAGCTGTGAAGTAGACAGCTGGGGAAGAAAGCCAGGGAGCCATGGAGAGAAAACAGGTCCTGGAGCACCGACAGTTCCTTTCCTGAGACACCCCATGCAATGGCTCCGTCCTCTGCCAGCCTTTTTTTTTTTTCTTTGACCCAAGTACCCTGTAGCACAACTCAGCCCTAAGGGCAATGCTCATACCTGTGTTTGAAAATAGTCTTAGCTAATAAACTGCACTCAGGCAAGGAATAAGGCAGCTCTTACAATGTTCCCTTCCGTAGGGCTGAATATTGAGTTTGGGGTAAACAGCTGCTTGGTCTCACACAATCTCAACAGGCTGCAGTAGGAAAGCATGAAAGCTTTTGAAAAAAAGGATCGGTGATTTTTCTTGCATTTTTTCCCTTCAGAATTTGCTGAAAGAATCGTCTCTCTGGAGTCTTCACATTTTAAAAACATGGTTTTTTCTTACAAACAAGTATTTTAACTGTGATAATTTTGAGCTGAGGGCGGAGATCCTGTTCAGCTGCTATGGGTTACCAGGGGTAGGTTAATTGTGCTTCTCACCTTATCAAGCAGTTTTATGAGTAATTCTAGTGAATATCTGGTTTCCCATGGCTTTGACTGACTGCCTTATCTAACTGAATCATACTCAGACTTCCTGTCATCTCTGAATATGTCTATTTTGGTGATAAAATGCAAGTGACTATATTTACTTGTAGAAAATGTAGGTCAGGGTAAAAATTCTTAGGTGGACATTAGAAGCTGAGATGCGGGGAAGACCTGTTGGTTTCTTTTCTTACCATTATCCAGCTTTTTTAACACTTCCAAATACTCCATCTGGCTGTAAGCATTTTTAATTTCCATTTGCAATATCATTATGAGTTTGTTATTTATTTTAATCTATTTCTTGCAGAACCATGAACACCTGAGGAAGAATGAGTACTAAAGATGGATCCTGAGCATAATGACTACTCCTGTTGGGAGCATATGAAATCTGTACATTATTTCTTGTTCATATGTAAAAATGATGGAGGATCATGCTGATGGTAAACTGAACCTCAGAAGTATAAGCAGCCACATAATAGGCCACTATGGAAAGACCTACCATAGGGAAACTGTCTTTAACACCAGGGCACGGGTGTTTATCTTATATGGTAAACTTTGAGGGTTTCTGTTCCTTGTATAGGAACACTTCTCATTTCACTGCAGACATTTGCATTGTCTGTAGGTGCTTTAAATCCCTTTTGAAATATGCATGTTTATATTTGCTGCTCTTTTTGCATCATGCTAGGCTCCCAGTGCCTGCAGCAGTCTGTGGTACTGGGATCCTCAAGTTAATGATGAATTAACCAGGGTGTCTCCCCTTTTACAGGCAGGCTCTACCCGAATTCTTCTGCCCCAACAGCCCTATTTCCCTGGCAGCACCTCTGTATGTTTATGACAAAGTCATGGGTTGGCTGAACTTTAATAGCATCCTGTGCCTTGCAAACAAGTTGTTAAGAAGTCATAAACCAGCAGGTAGATAACTCTTCTGGGGAGAGCAAATGAAACCTGAATTACAGTTTGGTCCCAAGTCCTTTCATCCAAAATGGACCAAAGGGTTTGAAACAGGAAAAAAACCAACTCCTGAAACTCTTTATATCAGAGGTCTTTCCCACTTTCAACAAGCTCTGAATGGAAATGACATGCCCTCATACCAGATCTGTCCTTCCCAGAGAGTTGCCAGGGATGCCTCCCCCACCATATTTGACCTCAGTTGCCCTTTGACCATGCTCCGAAGGCAAACCTACTCTGGCAGACTCCAGAGAGCAGATTGTCTGATTTCGCGATCAGATTTCCTCCTGAGGAACAATTTTTCCCAGAAAGAGTGACTTTAAAGAAGCCCAGTGATGTGTGAGTGGCTGATTTCCTCAAGTTTCACTGTTGCTGCTACAGATCTCCTCCTGGAAAATTTAAAAAGTTTCTGGAAAGTTTTCCTAGCTTCTGCTGGCTAATTGCTGAAGAAATGAGATTTGGTTGTCTTGGTGTTTGGAGCCCAAAAAGACAGTGATCTAGTGAGAACTACTGGCACCAGTTGTTATGTTTCTCTGTATTAGTTGTTATAATTCTGTTCTTCCCACTTCATGGGCAGAATGGTGAGAAATGTGTCACCTTCATCCAGTGGATCTTTTTGTCTAATTCATGTTGAATGACGGGGTCCTTCAACTAGCCAAATGCTAGTTTGGAAATTGGTTATTTGGAAAGGGGTATATAACATCTTGTCTAATGCACCACACCTCTTGTAGCATCTGCCTACAGCCGGCCTTGAGCATTTTGCACTATAGTAAATGTGCCACCCCATAAATAAAGTTGTAGTGTATGGAAAAAGAATAAACATGCATGAGCTTTGCTGTAGTACTGAGGGGAATATCAACATGGCAGGAAAGAGTCAAGATACTAATTTATCTTGTACTTCCCTGACACTGATTCACACACGCATATGCACACAGGAAAATCGTCTCTGTGACCTCTGCTTGACAATGATAATATGGTAGTAATTGACTTCTCACTATTCTGTAGTTATGAGAATGAAAATGGGCATACTTCAAGAAGCAAGGTTATCATCAGTTATAGCTCCATCAGAAATTCTTCCAGGTATTTTCTACCTTAATTCAGCTCTAGAGCCTAATTCTCTTTGTAATTAGCAATTACGATGCATATTGAAAAAAGCACATAGGGGAGGCAAACTGATGTGAAATGAATGTGTATCACTCACACCAAGTTCCTTGAAACCTACTATTTCTGTTTTTCTTTGTCACAAAATGGACAAGCAAGTCTACTTTAAAGAAAATTACTCCTTAGCAACAGTGACCCAAGAGGTCTGCAAGTCTGCATAGTGAGCAATCTCAACAGCTTGATTATTTGTTATAAGAACAGGTCTGAAACATTTAATCCATAGAGCATGTTATGATTTCAGCTGAGAAATTTCATTTTCAATATTTGTGAAGACTGAACTAAAGTGAGAGGTGGGCAACTGCAAGTCACTTGTTAGTATCCAGATCGTGGTTTAATCCCTGTTAGAGGAGAATAACAAATGTAGAAGGGTTCATTTTTCCCCTCACATGGGAAATGTGATTCAAGAGTGTATTTTTTAGTCTGCTCAGAAGCATGCAAAAATAATGTTCATTAATGTTAGGGAAGATACAGATGCTGCGTGAGAAAAGGATATAGCGATGATCATTGATTCTGGCAGAAGACTTCAGGAGCTCTCTTTGAAGTCTGACAACAGGAATCTGTGCCCAGATTTGCCAGGCTTTAATCTGTGACAATAAAATTAGGGGATAATGAAGGAAGATGGTGCTATCTTTACTCTTGGTTGAATTAATGCTTTCTGAGTTGTGAGGAATGCTTACCTCTCTGGCTGGTCATTACAGTACTTCTGTTCCATCAAACTCTGATTGTAAACCTGGATTTAAAGCCCTGGAAGTACTTATAATTCTTCTTTCCTGTGGCTCCACTGTTATTTCTAGGGACCACCAAGCGCTACGGGGGGTGTATATTAATGTAGCTAATCCAAGGATGCATGGAAGAGGTGCAAGTGCCAGTCGTCCCTGAACAGGGAAGTGGACCTTGCAGGCCAGGAGGTGCAGCCAGACATGGAGGGGGCAGCTTTCAGTGGTGAGGAGGGTGCTGGTGGTGGGATGCGAGCAGCATGATTTCACCTCTCTCCATCCCTGTGCTGCCTCCCTCCTTTCTCTGTCACATTACCACATGCTGAGCCTTTCTCCTGCCTAAAGATACCCGTGGTCAGCGCCTGCACATCTACTGCACGCCTGCATTTCTCCTGCGGCTGAACCAGGCTCACGTGACCTGTTATAAAACCATGTTATTGTCTGGCTTAAAAATGACATAGTTTAAAAATGCCCCAGAGCAGCTCAAAATTTTTCTTCTGGAGAACTCTTCGAATAAGATTTACAACACTCATATTTAAAAATTGTACAGTTTAGTAAAACGAAATTACTGTTTTCTTCAGCTACAGCTGCATAACATATTGCCAGAGGTATATAAAAAAAAAAAAAGTAATTTGGAGATTATTAATATTTTTCCTCAATTTTTTACTTCGAACATTTCATCGTATCCCCTCCCCTATGCCCCTCAGGCAATATTTACTTATCATTACAGTCAGTATTTAGAATGTATGATGTGACAGTTAATATTTATATCAATGGTACAGTAAAGAATATACTACATTGTTCCCTGATTGACCAAACCATCTCTATCTAAAACAGAACATGATCCTCACAGTTCCTGGAGAGAAGGTGAATTTGCCAGCAGTCAGGTATTTTGTTTCCAAAAGCTCGTTTTACTTCAGCTACAAGGAAAAATATGCTTGTTTCTCATAAATTCTTCTAACTATGGAAGGAACCCAATGTGTTCCTCCCTGAATATAGACTGACAAGGTATGTAAACATGGAAAAGAAAGGAAGTTGCGTTACCTCAAGATAAATTGCTACTTGGGTAGGTAGATGCACACTATTACAGCTTTTTTAAGGTCCAAATTTAGAAATACATTAAACTTTATTAAGCTTCCAACATATTTTATAAGTTTCACTCCAATTGTACCCTGTCTAGGCAGGATACATCTGTTGTAGCTCAGGCATCTGAAAATCAAACATGTAAGTTTGAATTAGTCACCCAAACTCCCTTTATAGTCAAAGGACATAGGCAGGCACCTGCAGAGGACACTTCATTTCATCCTCACATCGGGGTCTGACTCAAGGTCAGATCAACTGCCCTGGAGGAGTGCCAGTGTCTTGCCATTGATTATAAAAAGAACCCCGAGTGACTAGCTCCGTCTTAGATCTTTCAGACATCCCAAGTTAAGTGTGATGACTCTGTGCTTAAACAGAAGTATCTCCCTAATACTGTTGATGGCAGAATACTCACACCCATTTACAAAGTAGAAGGTTTCAGGGTGGTTCCTGTAAAAAAGATGAGGTATGTGACATGTGCCATATGTATATGAGTGACTTCTCTTGCCAAATCTATTGTATGATATTTGCCTGGGTCTCTGTGAGATTTCAAAGGGACTAATGGATGCCAAATTTCTTGAAGTCTGATTAGTTTCAGCAATGCAGAGCCTTTATGGGGATGCTGCAGATTCACTCTGAGAAGAAAGCAAGGCAAAATTACTCTCTTTGCCATGTTTATTAGTTAAGGCTATCTGGAAGGTAGGCTCCCTGCCTTTTTATTTTCAGCCCACTTTCAACAAGAAGCCAAGACAAAATGGAGGCAGAGAGTTAGGCTGAAAAAGCAGTTGTCATGGTGTAGGCAGGCATTTCAAGTACACACATTTGAATCGCATAACAGTTTTGAATTTGTTGGGCTTTGCATCATAGCTGAAGTTGTACGTGATATGTTATAGTGCTTCCACTGATATTTGCCTTGTGTCCTAACAGAAAATTTAACAGAACTATTCAATTACTTCACAAGTTATTCTATTTTCAATCCTACTGCATTTTTCTGCTTTGGACTTACCTGCCAGCCTTTGTGCATTTTGACTGTCTCTTGGCTGCTTGATAGCACGAGACAGCCACCTGAATTCAACCTTAAGAAAAGCCTTTGCTGTTCTCTTCTGAACTGAGAGAATTTGTGTATTCTTGTCACCCTTCCCCAGCAGTGACGGAGCCTAGCAAGAGGATCAAACACCACATTGTGCCATAGTCATCCCAGCCTAACATGGAGAAACCTGTCAGTATCCCAAGATCAACTACTGTTTGTGTATGATCTCAGGCAAGAGCCTGGAGTGAGCTGCATGCAGTTACCTGGTTCAGAGGTTTGTGTCGTGTGCTCCTGGTACAGCACTATAGGATATAAGGGCCAGAGAAATGCCAAGTGGCCAGCCAGGGCCAGCAGAGTCCCCTCTGCTTGGCTGAAGCAGGGTTGTTCACTAGCCAGTTAAATGCAGGAGGTGATTCTCAGCCAACAGAGAGTCATTTCCATATCTAAGAAGGAAAAAACCTGTTATTTTACTTAAGAGAGTGGCCAGAATGCCTCCTGGTAAAGGAAGGAATAGTGTGAACTTCAGGATGACAGATGAAAACTTTCTAGACCGCTGGAAGAGCTCAAAGTGAAGCCTGAACACAAAAGCTAACACGATTGTGAGAGGTGAGCTGACTGTGAAGGAGACATGATCATAGAATCACAGAATGGTTTGGGTTGGAAGGGACCTTTAGAGGTCATCTAGTCCAACCCCCCTGCAGTGAGCAGGGACAGCTTCAACTAGACCAGGTTGCTCAGAGCCCCGTCCAACCTGACCTTGAATGTTTCCAGGGATGGGGCACCTGCCACCTCTCTGGGCAACCTGTGCCAGTGTCTCACCACCCTCATTGTAAAAAATTTCTTCCTTATATCCAGTCTAAACCTACCCTCCTTTAGTTTAAAACCGTTACCCCTTGTCCTGTCACAACAGGCCTTGCTAAAGAGATCATCCCCATCTTTCCTATAGTCCCCCTTTAAGTACTGGAAGGCTGCAATAAGGTCTCCCCGCAGCCTCCTCTTCTCCAGGCTGAACAACCCCAACTCTCTCAGCCTGTCTTCATAGGAGAGGTGCTCCAGCCCCTTGATCACCTTCGTGGCCCTCCTCTGGACCTGCTCCAACAGGGCCATGTCCTTTCTGTGTTGGGGGCTCCAGAGCTGGACGCAGCACTGCAGGTGGGGTCTCACCAGAGCAGAGTAGAGGGGCAGAATCACCTCCCTCGCCCTGCTGGCCACGCTACTTTTGATGCAGCCCAGGATACGGCTGGCTTTCTGGGCTGCGAGCGCACACTGTGACTTTACATGTCCAGCTTTTTGCTCACCAGTACCTCCAAGTCCTTCTCCGCAGGGCTGCTCTCAATCCCTTCATCCCCCAGCCTGTGTTGATACTGGGAGTTGCCCCGACCCAGGTGCAGGACCTTGCACTTGGCCTTGTTGAACCACATGAGGTTCTCACAGGCCCACCTCTCCAGCTTGTCCAGGTCTCCCTGGATGACATCCCATCCCTCAGGTGTGTCAACTGCACCGTGATTTGAGGTGAAGATGGAGAAGGCAGGCGCTTGGAGCTGCTCTCTGGTGGTGTTCCCCCAAGGAAGCTCCCTTGGAGGTCTCCCAGCAGATGCACCCGACGGTGCCATGCACAACGCCTGCATCCCCAACTGAACTTGATGGGTCTGGTGGCTGAGAGACATCTACCTAATACAGCCATATAACTTCCTATTTCATTTAATCCATTTATATGCCTCTGTAACTGTGTTGCCTATTTTGGATGCTATGAATAAATTACTGTATTTGCCTTTTAACTTAACCTGGTTTGAGTTACGTGTGATTTCAGGTAACTGGATAACACAAGTCATTCTTTCCCCAAGAATATAGTGAATCTGTGAACAAGGGCCTGGTTTGGATGACAGGTCACTCCTGCTATCTTTTTCTTTACCATCTCAAATGATGAGTGTGTGTGGGGGGTATTGGTTCAAACTGCGGCAATGAACCATGTTGTAATCAATATGATGTCCCAGGATGGAATTTCAGCCTTCTTCTTTTGACTTTTTTAGAAACTTAGGAAACTAAAAGCACATACCTACACAAGCTGCACAGAAAGGATATTAGTAAGGCTCTGTGTCAAGGAAGGAAAAATTAGAACCAGAACTAAGGTCCCTGGCACAAACTTACTCTCTGTAAGTATACATGGCAATAAAGTTTTTAATTATGTCATTAAAATTGTCCATTTTCCCAGGACCCTGCTTCATTCAGTACGCATTTAACCCTCTCCAGGGACGAGTCAGCAGTATACAAGACATCACCTCCTTGTCCTTTGTTGGAGGGTATCCGATGAAGAAGGCTGTCAGTGAGACAGCCACATACTGCCTGTGACAGGGATTCTGCCGCTGCCTCCTTGGAGAGACTGCTGAAAGCCAGAGAAGTTGAACAAGTACCCTCTGGGCAGTCAGTGAGTCCCTGACTTGGGACTTTGAGGGCTTACCTACAGGAACGTTGAGCACTAGCAGCATCTGGTGGCACCAAAGTCATGGGGCTGTGCTAAAGAAACTGAGCCCCCCCCCCCCATTAGTTGCTTGCCACTGTAACCTCTCTGTGTGATTGAAGCACATCTTGTGTCTGCGATCACTTCACTAGGATACTGTGCATATTAACTTACCAGTGCCAGGGATACTACACGAAGATAATCACAGTGTATCACAAGTTAGTGTTCCAAACTTCAAAACAGAGTTTGAAAAAATTTGACTAAATAAGAAAAGGAGCTACCCACCAAACAAAAAGAAAATAAGGGTTCAGAATAGCATCTGGTTAACTGAGCAACTGGTGTCTGCTCAGACACCATGTGACCTATGGGGGAAAAAACAGAAAAGGTACACGAAAGTTTATAACACTATATCATATTTGGTATAACCCAGTGACTTTTGGTACACAACTTTGTCAAATCACTTTTAAGGCAGATATACTGAGATTGACCAGGCATTATCCAATTTTTGACTGCTTGATTTTGCAAAGCCAATAATGGTAATATAACATAATATAGGTTGGGTAAAAAGTGCATTTATGTGCAACGCTATCTATATCTACATCTACAATGTATGTACGCCACACATGGATATATACCACGCAAACACACATGTACATGTATGTACACTTTTGGATGCCAAATTCAATGTCAAGAAAGGTTTAGTCTCTCTCCCAGAACTTCATAGCTTGCATAAGATATAGTCAGCTCTGTACATACACATAACACTGACCAAAGATAAGATCCTTTCAAATCTCTCTGTTGCCGCAGGATGTAAACAGTATATTTTATTGATTTATCACTAATAGAAATACACCATGAAGAAGCTTTTCAGGACCTCTTCATACCACCTAATAATTCATGCAAAACACAACCCCATTTTATTGTTGATTCTGGGACAGTTACCTACAAACTTAAGACCAGATCCTCAGTGGATGTAAATCAGCAGTCACCTTGGAGGTCAACAGAGCAGAAACAGCTTGTGAATTTATGACAGGAAAAATAGGACAATTCAGGTTGGAAGGGACCTCAGGAGGTCTCCAGTCCAACCTCTTGCTCAAAGCAGGGCCATCTCTGAGGTCAGACCAGGCTGTTCGGGGCTTTCAGGGCTTTGCTTTGAAAACCTCCAAGCAAGGAGACAGTACAGCCTCTTGGAGCAACCAGGTCCACTGCCTGGCTATCCTCATGAGCAAAATCTTCTTATATCCAATCTGAACCTCTCTTTTTTCAACTTATGCCCACTGTTTCTCACTCTTCTGCCATGCAATGCTGTGAAAAGCCTGGCTGACTTCTTGATGGCCCCTCCTAGATGCTGGCAGGTTGTTAGGTCCCCTCGAAGCTGTCTTTCCTGCAGACTGAGCAAGTCCAACTCCCTCCTCCTCCTCCTGCTCCACATGCCAATGCACAGGCATTACATGTCCCTCTGCTTCATCCCCAAAAAGGTGAGCAAAACTACCTCATGCCCTCCTGGACATGGAGAGCTCAGCCCCCTTCACATCCCACTGGTGTCAGGGGCTTTTGAGGGCTGGATCTTGCAGTATCCACTGGGTGAATCTGGTTCCTACACTTGTGCTTACAATTCTGTACAGGCATTAGAAGTTTTGGTTTTTCATGATAATGCTGTCTTTGTCTCCCCTTCAGTTGAGAGTGAGAGATAGGCTGGATGCGTTATCTTTCATCCTTAGCTAGGTACACTGTGCTGCGGTGTCATTTTTCAAACAAAACTGAAAGACTTGCTCTATCTTGGCTATTTTGATTTCTTATTTTACCCACTCCCATCTCCCTCCTCCCTGCAACAAGATGAAAACATCAATATCTGTTTTGGGCTCCCAAGGTATGACACAATGTCAATGGAATTTGTTTTTAATCTGGGTGACTAACAGTTATCTGACAATTCAAGTAATATTTCTCCACATCCATCCGTCAAACTCCAGCAAACTTACAGGGGGAGACAGCATCAGATTTAGCAGCCGAACAAGCCTATTAACACCCTGGGGTTGCAACTTCAACTCCCTGTGATATGATTTTCCTCTAGCCTGTCCTGCGCTGCCCTTTTCATTTTTTATTTATGTAAAATTATAACTCTTGCATTTGAAAGTCATCCTCTTTTATTTCTGAGGCTGTTTCCTACAGTGAGTCAGGTCAGGCAAACTATTATTAGGACCATGTTTATTTATAACGGGTAGTTTAGCATTAAGCAACGAGTTGTGACAGGCTGTGCATTTCTGGAGGACGATGGCAGGCTCAGGGTGCCTGCGCAGGCACGCTGCCGAAGGCGCAGGGCTCCTGCCGCCCCAGCCGGCCTCTGGACACGCTCTGTCGCCAGCGGCTGGCTGACGTTATGAAACAAAACGTTGAGAGCGAAATAAGGACACACTGGAGCCAGCATCGGTGCTGGGGGATGCGAGCGGCGTGCAGCCGATGGCTGCCTGGCTGTGTCATCCCTGCCCCACCAAGTCCCCTAGTGAAGGGCAGCTCACAGGCAGGACTCACGAGACTCAGAGCAGTGTCCAGAAGCAGGAGTCTGCTGCCCCAGGGTTTTCCTGGTATCCCTCTTTTTCACCCCCTGCGTGCTTCCCCTGAGGTCTCTGGTTTATTGCTCACTCTCCACCATGCACAAGCAGCCTCCTCTGCTGTAGTCCAAGGAGTTTTATGCCTCTACAGCAGCACTTTCAATATAATGAAGCTTTTTTTTTTTATTCCATCTTCCCTGACAGCTCCAGATCCTGCGAGCCCGACTAGAGGGCCTGCTGAAGATTGCAGAAGGTGGATGAGAGGGGCGCATTCCTGCAGTGACACCCAAACTGGAGCAGCAAAGAGGGCCAAGGACCACGGAGGCCCTTCCTGTCAGCGGAAGGTTAAGCAGACGATAATTCTCTGCTTGGCTGCCGCGTGGTGGGGCAGCCTCTGCAACCTGCCTCAGCTCCCCTAGAAAGAAGACGCTCCTTCTTTTTTGCTGTCTTTCCTCTGGTTCTGTACTGTGATGGGGAGCTTGTGCCGGCTGAGTAACTCCTTGCCAAAATGTGCCAGGTTCAGGCACATAATTTGCCCCCTCTCCCTTCCCATGGACCCGAGTGTCCACCTGCAGCTGGCATGGAAAGGCAGCTCGTTTAGCATGACGAACGCTGCTGCTGGAGGCCCAGGCAGACGCACACAGCTGAATGTCTCCTCAAGAAGGATTTCGCCCCCCCATGCTGGCGGGGTAGGACACAGGTGTCAAGGCCCTGACCCATGGCCGGTTACTTGCCAAAAAGCAGGCCCACATGGCGGGCTTGCAGCTGTGGAGGTTTTCACCTTTCCTCTTAGCTGACTCCAGTACATCCTTTATTTCCCTGCGAATGTGAGCAGCGGCAAGGAGTGTGGTGCTGGGATTGGTGAGGGGCTAACCTGCTTTTTTCCTTCGTCTAGTAAATCTCTAGCTACACTTTTCTTCTTACCTATCGGTTTGCATTTGGTTGACTTCTGTTCATGTTTTTTTGAGGAGATGATAGTGGACCTACTTGGATGTTTATCACCCAGCAAACCTAAGATGACATCTGTGCTTTTGCATCCATCCCTCTAAGTGAGGAACTGTGACCATGGCTGTTAGGAGACCCATGTCCAAATCAGCTACCACAGAGCTAAATCCAGCAGTCCTTAGTCAGTTCTTAGCTTCGCAAACCCCCAGCGAAGATAAGGAAAATTTTAACTGATTAGGGATGTCAGGTTCCAATAACGAGCATGGCCATGGTTCCTGAAATCTGTTTTCATGAATTTGCTCAGGAGTATATTGCAGAGGTGTTTCTGACGTTTGGCGACATTAATATTTAAGCCTTCCTGTGTTATTTTTGCTAAAGGAATTAGAAATTAGCATGTCATGATCATAATAGAGCAGCTGAAAATAAAGGGCCAGATTGTGCCCTCAATCTACGCGCCCAATTCCCACGGATGTCATTGGAAATTGTGTGCGTACGCCTCTGAGGGCAGAATTTGGCCTAGCACTCCTCTTCTCTTTCTGCAGTGCACATGTTATGCTCACTGCTGCTAACAGTACTTCTGTGCAACAAGAGAGGAGTGCGTGCCTAAATTATTTAGCACCCTGATAACCCATGTATTTTCCTTTTCCTTTTCATAATGGTTGAAACTGTAATTCTTCCTATAGCTAAAGCTGAAGTCTTTGCAGACAAGTCCTGCACACCTCTGTTAGCAGAAGGGGAGTGAGTTGCCTACAAAGCACGTCTTTGGGGGACGAGCATATTGGAATCTGTACCAACGGACTCGACCTGGTTCTGGTGGGATTGACAGAGGTGTCACTGGGACTGCCTTGGGGCAGGGAGATGGGCTCAATGACCTCCTGTCATTCATTGCAACTCAGTGTGTGCTAAATTATTGCATCTTTTCTGCCCTTGAGCTGGGACCTGATGGACTTGACCTGACGGACTTGACGTGTGCTAAATGTTATCCTAATGAAGGACGCTTTCCTGAGCCAAGATTTTTAGCTGTAAGATTTTTTTTTATTCTACAAGACTTCAGTAATGACTATTTAAAAAAAAGTCTTTGATAGAAGAACTGCTCAGAAGGTAGCGATGGGGAGAGTTCATTGAAAAATAGTTGACTTTTTACTTTGTTTTCCTCCTCCAAAATATTCAGAAGTAAACCAGTCCTGAAAACAGCTTGATTCATCAGCAACAGAGTACTCTCGTAGCAAAATCAAAAAAAGGTGTCAGCTGTGACAAGACTATATGTACTATACATATGCTGTAAAAGTGAGTGGTAGCAGACATTTTGAGACACCATATTGTGATATAGCAAACTACATAAATACAAGTCTTCATCGTTGAAGCTAGGGATCTGACTCAAACCTTGATGAGGTCTGAACAACTGCTTTTACATTGACTTTGTTGATGTCTGACCTGCTCCAGGTGCTTGGAAGGGCAACTTCCTTGTAGTGCTCTACCAGGTCACTGCTGTGAACTGCAGAGAGCTGTGCTGGCCCACACTCTCACTCCCTCACTTGCCTGCAGCTGCTAAATGGCAGTAGCAGAAACACACCAAATACTTTGCTAATACTATTTACCCGTGAAAGTAGTGGCTTTATCATAGTTGCCACAGGGGTCAGATGCCATTGCGACTAGAAGGAGATATGGTCCTTATGAGAGGAGATGGTCTGTTATGTATCTTGCTTTGAATTTGACTCACCCTGTGAAAATATTTGGGAGGAGTCTCCCATGTGCGGGATATTCATAACTGATTAGTCTTTCCTGTATTTGCACTTTGATACAGTGGATTTGCAGAAGATGGACATGCAGTATATAGCTCTTCCCAAAAAAAGAACATAAACTTCAGCCCCTATCTCAACAAAGCTACAGCCCATCACTGGGCACTTCTGAAAGTAGGATTTCAAGCATACAAAAGCACACTGGAAAAAAAGATTCAACTTTTTTTGTCCAAATTAAGTCATGCAATCAGTGAGACCAAAGCCAAAAAGCACCAGCAACATATTAATGCATCTGCTGGCATAACAAGAAAGAAGAATTAATGCTGAAAGTAGCAAAAAGAAAACCATTTTATACAGGATTCTGTACACTGCACTTTAGGAATCAGAGTTGATAAGAGGCTTTCAGAGCTCCAGGACAGCATTTCTGGCATTATTATTAAACATTTTGTATGAAATAGTTATGGCAGATTAGGGGAGAGGGGGTCAGGGGTTGCAAATCTTGCTGTCAGTACTAAGGCCCTGCTCCTGCTCCCAGTGAAGGGAAGGGGACATCTCTCGAGGCACATCAGAGAAAACATATGAGTTGACACTTTAAAAATTAAGCCTTCTGGAATTGCTGTGTCGATTATTATCCCAGAGACAGCTTAAGTGATTTGCCCACAGTCACGCAGTGAATTGGGGCTGAGCCAGGAACAGAAGATAGGACTCCCAGCTTCTGTTCTTGTTCTCTTACCAACTAGGCACATCCCCAGATGTACAGTGTAATCCACATGGGGACGAAAATCCAAAATCAAAGATTTATCTCACTTCCTAACACAGCTGTAGACAGCTCTGTGGCACAGACACAGAAGCAAATCTTACTGACCTGATTAAGCAGTGTAACCCACTGATTCCAAAGGAATTGCTCACCGGATGAATTTTGGCTTCACAATACCAAATAACTCAAATCCCTAAAATGTCAATGCCTGTCGGGAGAAGAAGAGACTGAGTGGTAGTCCAAACTATGTGCCTGGGATTAGTGGCTTGAGCAGTTTCAGCTATAAAATTACAGCCTTGTGTTACTAATGGGTGCTTCACTCATTAACATGCAAAGACAAATAACGTTGCTGGAGCTCTCGGTATCACCTGGCTATGAAGGGAAGAGAGGTTAAATACAGAACAGACCATGTTTGTAAGAAGATTAATACATACAACAGGGATAGTATGGGGCTTCTGCTGGGTCTAATCTGGCATCTGACCGGGACAGAGAGAGAGAGAGAAGGAAACTCTAAGCCAGTTAAAGTAGTGGATTATTGATGGCAGAGGATTCACAAGGGGAGCTGGAAAGAGCAGGTAGTAGGGATAAAATGCAGGGCAGAACACATAGCACAAAGCAGGTAGAAGATACCAGATTTTACAGGGTTGGTATAACAAATGTGAAAGAAAACTTAGTGGGTAGGACAACAAAGATATAAGCTTTCCAAGACTACAGAATTAGGGTGAGCAAGGAGAGAAGAATCCATATATATCCTAGCTTCCTCTCTAAAACTGTGTCTTACACACACACACAAATCACACCAAGTTACTGCCTAGGGATTTGAACTTGGACAAATAAATGATCTGAGAAGACTTGCTGGGGAAAAAGGCTTCCAAGACCTCCTTGTCATCCTCTGCACAGATAAACACTGGATGGAGAATAACATTGCAAATCACTAATAATTACAGAAAGTCTGGCTAAGACTTCCATGTAGATAATGTTATCTTGGGTAGCAGGCAGCTGGGAGTGGGCTGGGGTGTCACAGGCCTTCTGCAGCATAGCTGGCTAGTCAGGATAACCCTTGACAGCCTTTTTTTAATGACTGATAATTTGAAATAAAATGACTTTGTAAAGTTCTGGAGCAATGTTTAACAGGGACATCTGGGAGTAGCTGGCTTCTTTTTGTTTGCTGGCCTGTTTCTGGAGAAGAGTGACTGAGACACTGAGCAAGGCTCCAAGGTACAGGAGTAGGTGGCAGCTTTGAGGGAAGGAGTGGAAACCAGTTGCCTCCACCAGCAAGGAATTTGGGATAGCAGAATTGCATATTCACAGTTGGGAAGCATTTATTAGGGTTTTTTCCTACTATACCTGACAGGCTGGAAGGAGTTATTAATAAAACTCCTTTAGTATGCTTCTAGGCAAATAAAATCATTCACCTACAGTGTTTCTGCCCCAGGATAGAGTTTGTTGAAGCCAGTACTACCACTGCTTCTTGGCTTTGCGATTTCTTCCTGTACCCCTTCTCTGTCCACCTCTCAGGCCCTGGCTGATTCCTGGCACATCTGCTCCAGGTTGTTGGTATTTAGTAAGGGTTTCTCTTCATTTGGGATGTGAATAGGACAACTTGCCTGTAGCAATATGTTAAGAAATCATACTACAGTCTAGGTCTTGATTAAGTTACAGTAAAATTACAGACTGTCTAGAAGAAAATGAGCAATCTCAGCTGTGAATATTGCCGAATGCATTATCTCACAGATTTATTTTTAATACTGCTTGTTTAAAGTTCAGTGGGGCTCCTTGAGCTGTATATAGGCATTAATTTCAATCAGAAAGGAAAAAACTGTGTGTGTTGAATTATATTTGGGCATAGAATTTGCAAAATGAGATAGGATTTTGATCCACTTAGTTTTGTTGAGACAGTACATACTACTAATAGTTGATACTTTAGAATAAGTTAAAGAAACTAAAATCTCAATGGCTTGGAAACCTAATTTCCATTTCCACGGCAGCTTTGTCAATATACAACCTGTTACTGGAATTTTCTTACAGGAGTGTTTCGGCTATCTAGATAGTACAATTTAAAAGCAACTAATTTTCTTCTATCTTAAATCAATTTCTAATCAACTTAGCCAAACAGAAATAAACTAGGCTAGGTGTTTAAGTGTTTATTGAACATCCACATTTCTACTCATTGGCCTATACTGTTTTAAACTGACACCTTTAGTTAAACTGCCCCAAAGACCTATAGCTAAATGCCTCTTGGCAGCAAGTGCAGGGAGATGAGTCTGGGGAAGTATGTGCCGATAACTAAAAGAAAGCCAGGAACTGAGTGGGGCACTGGACCCCCGGTCACAGACACGGCTTGATTGATAGCTTGCTCCTTGGCCTGGTGCTGAGCTGTTGCAACGACAGGTCAGCCCAAGGATGGCTCCCCAAAATCAGTATCAATAAGAAAGCACCAGGTTTTGACTCCCCTACCCTACCCAGGTCTCTTGAGGGCTCCCACATGCCTCTATCCTACTGCCTATTGCCCTTGGCCCTCTCTTGATCAGAAGTAGAGACATAGCCTTCATGGCTGTCTCTTGAACAATGGGGGACTGGGACCTCCAGGGGCAAGGTAACACAAAATAAATGATGACAATAACAATAATATCAAAATTCCCTCCTGACCTTTGATGTGGATATTCAAGTTCATTCAGCTGCACGCATTAATGTAGTCTTCCTGTTGGTCAGCAGCAATCTGATGCTATTTGCTGAGTATCTACACTGAGTGCCTTTTGCCTACCACCTCATAGAAAAAGCATTTCTTATAATAGGACCTTTTCTTCCATACTCTTAACAATTGAAAAATAAAAATATCACTCTTGTCTTTGTACTAGAAAACAGCAGGTGCCGAGAGTCACCCCTGGCCTCCAGGCCAAGTGCAGACCCTGGCTCTCTCCCCAGGGCTCAGAGGGAGCCTCCTTGGGCGGACATTGCCTTGCAGGGTTAGTGAGGTACAAAACAGATCAAGGGAACGAGCTAACACTGATGCAGCCTGCACCACCAGGAAGGGGTTCCGTGCCTGCACTCAGTCCATGTCCCTCTTATTTAGCTGTATGGTCATCCCCTCTGAGTGCCAGAAGGGCTCAGAAGGTCCACAGCACTCTGGAAGTCACCACACTCCAGGTACCACATGTTGGGTGCCAGGAAAATGTGCAAGCATGGGGTGGGATGCATGGGGTTCACTCACAGCATTTTGGCTGTTTATTCCTACAAATATTGATTCCCGCTCACTGGCAACAGGAATACTGGGAAAGGCCAAATCAATCTTTATCATCTTGACAGTCCCCAAGGAAGTAGGCAAGTTAGTCAGTACAGCAGGATTAAATAAAGCATGTAGGAATCTGGATGGATATAACCAAAATATAGCCTTTCAAGATTCAGCCAGGTTGGAAAGGATACAGTTTTACCTGGAAACTGCACATTAAAAGACACTGAGCCATCCTTACCATTTTCTCCTAGTCAAGTGATGGAAATACCTACAAAAGTAAAAAAACCTCCCACCTCTTAGAGGAACGTGGAAACCAGGATGCCAAGCTCTTCATCCCCAATTTGCTTGGTCACTGCTGAATTTGGGTGGCATTTTGGATGCACCAGGGAAGTTGGCTTATACCTGAGACTGTAATTGTGCCCACACATCCTTGGGGAACTTTGAAACAGCAGAGATAATGTCAGCCCAGTTACCATATGCTTTCAGTCTGCCCGGGCAATGATTGTATAATAATCCCTAACAGAAAACTGAAGACGAGATTTCAAGTGGCTGCCAGAAAACAGTTTTTCACTTAGAGTGGCAACTCTGAATAAGGAAGCATCTGGCACATTTGATCAGACAAAGAAAATTAGGTCACTCAGAAAAATATTTGATGCTCTTCCTGAGGAACATAATACTAAAAATGTGTCTATCTAGAACAGCAGCATTCTTCTCTTCAGCACTGTTTCTCATATTGTGATGTTTTGTATTGTTCTGAGTAACTGCACTATATTTAGTATCTGTTAAATAGTAGAATATAGATTATATAACCGATCATTCTCCTCCTGCCAGTAATAGGAGTTTAAGACCAAAGAAGGTTTTGCTGGTTGTGGGTTTTAAAAGAGATTCAAGGACAACTGCAATTGACTGTTGGATGTTTTCTACAAGATTTTTGAAAAAATCATGTTGAATTAAAAACATAAATGGTCTTTTGTTTAATATTTGTTTTCTCTTGCTTTTAAGCACATCTCATTTTTTTATCATTCCTGGACAGTCAGCGGAGTGAGACTTCACCAAAAAGCTCTTAAAGATGGAGGAGTACACTGCTAATGACCACTTGTCAGGGAGAGAGGGAAGAAGAGGGATTGAAGGGACAGTCATGCCATAAGCTGAGCCTTGCAGGAGGGATGAAGTAAGAGTCCGACCCTGCAAGGTACAGAGTATTTCTGCTAACTATTCTTTCCTGGGAGCCACATGCCCTCCCTGTCCCAGGGAAATATCTTCTTCAAGGTGTTCAAAACAGCTGGGGGAATAAATACAAAACAACACCAACATTAAGAGCATTGAGGTGTTCTGATTACCTCAATGAAGGGAAAACTCAGAAGCTGAAAAGTCCAAGTGATTGCATTCATAACATAAAGGTATGCAGTAAGAGAGGGGCTTGGGCCATTGTGTAACCCTGGGGCCTGGCTTATCCCTTGCACCAGCTGGCAGTTCAGCGGAACAGCCCAAGCATTGCAGGCAGCTGGCTAGTGCGCTAGAGCTGAACCTAACGCTATTAATCAGCACCTGGGTGGCATGGCTCATCATTGGTTTCTGCTCTGGGCGATAAGGGAAAAACAAGAGTCCCAAAGACAAGCCCTGGCTAGCTGGAAAGCCAGCCTCATGTGTGGCTTACAGTCTAATTGCTCATGGAAAAAACATGCATCTCCAGCAATCTTTCTCCATTTAATTTCCAAGAATCTCTCCTCAAAGGGAAAAGTGTGGTTAATTAATCTCGTTTTTTCCAGCTTCTTAAAACCAAGAATGGAAGCAGTGACCACAGATTTTTCAGACCCTACAGACAAACTCCAATCTAATTTAATGCATAAAGACATCACTGTTCTGACATTAATCCTTCCAGATGGTAAATGAATCAGTTTGTGGTATTTTCATTTGATTGTGAAGACGTCAGGTAACCGAAAAGGAGTTCCAAGCTGCTGTCTTGGTCTAATTTATTATAGTGTGGTACCGTGAATGGTTTAGTCACATTAAATCTATGATACTTCAAATACTATATAAAGACTTGAACTGAAGTACTTACATGGTATACATAAAAAGTGGTCTTGATTTTCAAAATAGTTGACACAAAGAAGTGAATGTGTCCTCGCTTCCTGGCGTACTTAGTGTTACAAATTTTAGCAGCAGATGAAAGAAACTTTAATAAGGAAAAAAGCTTGCCCAAGGTCAAGTGGCACGTTAATTCAGAAGTGGAATTAGGCTTCAGGAGGTTTCTGGCACTTAATCATAAACTTAGTGCATTGGTCCTACCTCTTTCCAGGCTGTCATTCAGCCTTTAATTTTGTACAAGGGCTTAACTGCCCTCATAAATCATAAATGAAAAGGTTTTGAGAGGCTTATTTACTTCAACAGCCTCAAAATGGAGTCTTAGCCTGAAAAGGTGCTTTTAAGAGTATACAAACGCCAAACATGTAGTGTAAAAGGTGGCTGAACAAACAGGATTGTCTCAGCTTCCCAGCACCCATCCCCTCCTCCCCAGCCTGGAGGAGCTGCTTCACCACATGCTTCTTTTTTCCCTCCTTCAGGCTAACCACTACATTTCCAATTCAGATGAGTTATTCAACTTTCTCGTTCTGATGGTAAAGTTGTATAAGTGGGTAAACACCTACTTGCTGTTCTGGGGTTAGGCCTAGCCCACATTGGAGAGGGTTTGCCAGGATGGGTATGTCAGTGTACTCACATTTGGTACAAACTCTGTTGGCAAAAGTACATTTTTACCCCGGGAGCTGTAGATTGAGTAGGAGTTTTACCAATATTTATATTTTACTGATATTTATATTTTATCACAAGGATGTCATAAGCAGGACTTTATGCCAATGGCCATTACTGTTGCAAGCTTTGGACAGAATCCTTGTATTTTGCTGCAACTCCCAGAGAATACATCACCAAAATAAAATGCATTTTGTTCCTTATTCAGTGTTTAATTAGGTAAAAATCCCATACTTTTTTTTTGTTGCACAGAAATATTTTACTTCTTTCCTCTGTCGACCAGAAACCCACCAAAAATGGAAGTTCAGGGAGCAGATGTCAGCTAATCCCAAAGTCTGTGCTAAGAACGTGATGGCAACTCACAGAGAGTTCAACAGAATCTAAATGTCCTGCTGGTTTGGTACAAGATTATGCTCCGAGCAGATAAGCTCCTGCATTTTAACTCAAAAGGGATAAATAACATTTCTGGAGCCAGGCAGCCAACAAACGGAATTTCTTAGCGCAATGCAATCTTGCTATGGGGGTTTTCTTGGGCATGTGTTTCCCATCAGGCGTTATTACACTGTTGTGTACATAGGGCTTATCTTCATCAAAGGTGGTAATACTCAGCCATCGATACCCTGCAACTTACTTATTGAAGTTGCAAGATAGATGAGGAAGGATTAGTTGAGCCATTTGATTCATAGCTGATACTTAATTAATAAGTTTAAAGATGTGACATCACTATTTGTCATAAGTGTTCTTGTTGTGGTAGGGTGTGTATGTGGCAGGAGGGGAGAGGAGCTGTCATCACATAGATAAACCAGAGAACTCTAAATCATTAGAAATGAATAATTCACTGTGCAGAAAAAATAACAGACGATGTCAGGCAATGGAATAGTTCTAGTTCAGTTACATCTTTTTTTGTGTCTCTGATGAAAGGTTTTTAACCCTGATTATACCCTGTCTTAACTGTGAGATTTGCTTTCTGTAGGGATATTCAGCTCCAGGCAAGATAGAAGGATGTTCCCAAATCCAGTAACTGGGTCAAATCTAATTATCATAGATAATTTGCACATTTCATTTATGGTAAAGGGAAAAGTGTCTCAAGGTAGGTGAATCCAGTTCGGTTTGCAAAGGCAGACTAAAATAGCTTCTAAACAGAAAGAAAAAGGTCTTTTGCTAGATCCAATCACAGAAATCGGAAGACAATATTCAAACCTTCATTCCAAACCAATTTCAACAATAAAATTACACAAAGTTGTGGCAGACAGTAAAATCCCCCTGACTTTCCAGTGTCCAAAACCTGGAGTTCCCCTCTTGGCTGAAATGCTGAAAAATCCGCATGCCTCAAAACTCAAGGGAAAAATCAGAATCTCCTGAATTTTTATGCAGGACAATAATACAGGATGTTCTCTCACTAATGTAACCATCTACTCCACCTTTGGTTAGGACAAGATTAAAACATTGACAATGAGTCATTTTGACACATAATTAATCTGGTGTGTATTACAAATAATAAAAGCATTTCAATGACTTCTATTGTGAAATAAAAGTCAAAATAGTAGTGCTGAAATTGAACTTCTGTATCAATGGGAAAAAAATAATTCACTATCATCCCTAAACAGATTTTATAAACTCATACAACCCTTCAGAAAATTATTGGTTTTGTTAAATCAGCATTTCCATTTGGAAAACAGTCATACTGGATCTTAAAAGTTGTTTATATTACCTGAAGTTGGAAGTGGGATGAATGTTCATCAATGACTTCTTTGCACTGTGTCTACATAGTATTAAAAGCAGTCCATCCAGATGTGAAAAGGCTACAGAAACTTTCAGTGAAGAAAATTGACTAAAACAGTCTTTTGGTTACAGTAGAAAGCTTATTTCTTTATATAATCAGTTTCTTTAAGTGGCTTTCCTAGAGTACGTGTTTGTTCCCTCTCTGACTCCTTTTTCCCTCTGCTCGGGTAAATAATAAATTCAAAACCCCTCATAAAAATGTACACAGATCTAATGACTGGAAATTTTATAACATTCTAGCACTCGGTATCATCAAGTAGCTTTACAGAAAAATATCCTGTGCTCTTGGATAAACAAAATCCAACACACATTCATAAATGTTCCTAAATTTAATATTCTGTGTACATATCAACTTTCTGAAAAATGATGTGCATCTGGCATATTAGATGCAGAATTTGTTTATGCACAAAGTGTATACGTTTAAGTATTTGGACCCAGGTGCTTGGTGAGAGCAGGTTCAATCAATATGTCTATGTGTTTTCCTCTGCTTCGTTTTTCCACTGTAAGGTATTTGTTCCCTAACATAAAGATGTGATTAAAGCATTCAAGAGGCAAGTGCAGCAATTCATAATAGAGGCTTTTTGAAAAGAAAGGAAAGGGAAAAGGGAAAGGGGGGAAAAAGGAAAAAAAGGTGGGGAAAAAAGGCAAAAGAAAAAGGGAAAAAGAAGGGAAAAAGAAAGGAAAGGAAAGGAAAGGAAAGGAAAGGAAAGGAAAGGAAAGGAAAGGAAAGGAAAGGAAAGGAAAGGAAAGGAAAGGCAGATAAACATTACATATTGTTCCATGTGACGTATGAAACTGCTGAAGAATCAAAGAAATTGAGGGAAAAACTCCTTTGTTGTTGTTGTTGTTGCAAAGAATACTGACACTAGAAGTGTATTCATCTCTTTTACCATAAAGTCCAAGTACATTCAGATGCTCTACTTCAGCATGAGTCCAATTTTAACACCCCAGGCTAATTTCTGCCTCCTGACTTCTTTCTTTATTCAGAAACAAGTGGAAAGGCAGCTGGGCATGCTGTCATGCCAGGAGTCTCAGAAGGTATCAGCTCTTTCATTAATTACTTCTTTGCTCTCCCTCTGCTTTATGTTAAAAACAGCCTAGTTGAGTATGTAGAAGTTGCATAGGCTTCAGTGAAAACGTACTTATGGGACCCTTTAAACTGTCAGGTTACATCACATAAACTGAGGGGATCATATTCAAACAATTGTAAAACTATTTTCTTGCCCGAAAGAGCACACCATGATGCCATTTAGCTGGAACCTGAAGCTATGGGTATCCTGCTGTGGTATCATGTGTAGCGAGCGCATGTGATTGTTCTCCTGAGGCATTTGTTACATGCATCTTGTTAACCCTAGTTCAGTCAAAATAACTGCCTTCACTGCTGCTTGACCTATTTTAGCATAATTTAGCCCTGAATGCGGTGCATTTCAGTTGCAGTAAGTTATTCTGCTGGCATTAATACCATGGGAACTTAAAATGGAGCTGTAAGAGTTTGAAAATATCATTCTTATTAACTCAACAGTTTGGTTTCAGTAATTTATGCATCTTTCAGAACTGACCTAATACTTAAATGTACATAAAAGAGCAAGCAGTAATCAATCCCAGACTTAAAAAATTCTTTCCTCACAACAAACCAGGCTTTTCCCAGGCTTAGAGTTCTCTAAGTCTTGTTAATAGCTGCATCTATAGGACTTGCAAAAGCACTGAAAGTGCGATGAGGATTTACTGCCATTTCTGAAACAGCAAGAATAGAGTTAGATTTGTTTAAGACTTGAGCACTAATGGCAAGATCCAGACCACTTGATTACCATTTGTATTAGGACTGAAGCACCATTCATGCACCAGTTCAGAAAGCTCCAAAATCCCAGCAGGCACCTCCTACCTGGCCTAGGACCTCTCTGGGCACCTAGTGCCTGCTGCTGTGACCCAGCTCTTTTGGTGTAGGGAGGGTCCCCAAGGATGTCCAACTGGCACTTGAGCCCATGGCATAGGAACAGTTCAGCATGAGGAGCTGCAGCAGTGAGGGACACCATCTGCACAAACATCCAGGGGAAATCCTAGGTAACAAATCTTCCCCAGGATAAAGGTTTGAACCCACCAGCTTCAGGTACATGGACTTACCACTAAGCTAAAAAGGAAACAAAACACAATAGGGTAACTCTTGTGTAAGGGCTGCTGCATTAAAAGGGGGCAGAAGGGAGGTCCCAGACTTGCTCCTAAGACTGTTTCTGATTTTCCCCAGTAACTGTTGCATGACAAAAGCATGGAGGGTGCAAGGAGCAAGAACGTCCCAGCTGAGAGCTGTAACCACTGTGAAGGGATCACACTTCCCCAGCTCCTAAAAGATGCACACTGAGCAGCTGTGTCTGCAAAGCCCAGCCTATGTATACCTGTTCAGCTCACCCCAGCCTCACCAACCCCTCAGCCTGGAAAAGGTGTAAAGCGTCAGGTGTCTCATGAGCACAAACTCACCACGGCACTGCTCAAAGCAAAAGCCGCGCACACAAGCAAAGCAAAACAAGGAATTCATGCACTACTTCCCACTGGCAGGCAGGTGTTCAGCCATCTCCAGGAAAGCAGGGCTCCATCACACGTAACAGTTACTTGGGAAGACAAACACTATCACTCTGAATGTCCCCCCCTTCCTTCTTCTTCCCCCAGCTTTATAGGCAGAGCACAATGTCATATGGTGTGGCATATCCCTCTGGGCAGCTGGGGTCAGCTGTCCCGGCTGTGTCCTCTCCCAGCTTCCTGTGCACCCCCAGCCCGCTCGCTGGTGGGGTGGGGTGAGAGGCAGAAAAGGCCTTGACTTTGTGTAAGCCCTGCTCAGCAATAATGAAAACATCCCTGTGTTATCAACACTGTTTTCAGCACAAATCCAAAACATTGGCCCATCCTAGCTACTATGAAGAAAATTAACTCTATCCCAGCCAAAACCAGCACAGAGGGGACTGTGTGGTCAGGTCCTGCAAGGCCAAGGGGTCTAGTTATCAGTCAAAGATCAGGCCCCCAAACTATAGAAGAGAAGTCTCTAGACCATTGCTGGTGTCCTGGCAACTCCGTCCTCAACAGAGAAGATTTCTGGAGTGCCTTTCTGCATGGGTTATCCTCCTCACTGGCAGAATCAGATGCCTCATTACCAAACTGGGCAGACCAGATACCTCTCCTGGGACCAGGCAACTGCTGAGACATCACAAAGTCTCAGCCACAAAATTAAAATACAGAGTCTGTATCATGTACTAAAATCTGTTTCAGGAAAGTGCTATTTAACTAGTAAAACTGCCACAAATTTGTCTCTGTTAGTGCATCGATCAGGATAGCCTTTTGAAGTTTTTCAGGGATCCCTGTGAGTTTAAGGTTAGGCACATGCTTATAGACCTTGCTGAAACGGGGTCAGAGAATACAGCTCTTAGTCCTTGCTTCAGGAGTTGTTGTACAATAAGCTGTTGTGACCTAAATATTGTGGCCTGTGCTGACACTTCATGTGAGAAGGCAAGACCCAGTTCAGAAATTTTAAGGGTGACATATTTCATAGGGGGGAGAGACAGGAGACAAGGAGTCAGCCAATACTGGTGTATTGGGCTTGTGTGGTAAGGTTTTGGTAGTGGGGGGGCTACAGGGGTGGCTTCTATGAGAGGCTGCCAGAAGCTTCCCCCATGTTCGACAGAGCCAGCGCCAGCCGGCTCCAAGATGGATCCGCTGCTGGCCAAGGCTGAGCCCATCAGCGATGGTGGTAGCGCCTCTGGGATAACATTTAAGAAGGGGAAAAAAGTGGCTGTGCAACAGCAACTGCAGCCTGTGAGAAAGAAGAGTGAGAATATGTGAGAGGAACAGCCCTGCAGACACCAAGGTCAGTGAAGGAGGGGAGGAGGTGCTCCAGGTGCCAGAGCAGAGATTCCCCTGCAGCCTGTGGTGAAGACCATGGTGAAGCAGGCTGTCCCCCTGCAGCCCATGGAGGTTAACAGTGCAGCAGATATCCACCTGCGACCCGTGGAGGACCCCATACCAGAGCAGGTGGATGCCCGAAGGAGGCTGTGACCCCATGGGAAGCCTGTGCTGGAGCAGGCTCTGGGCAGGACCTGTGGCCCCGTGGAGAGAGGAGCCCACGCTGGAGCAGGTTTGCTGGCAGGACTTGTGACCCCGTGAGGGATCAATGCTGGAGCAGTCTGTTCCTGAAGAACTGCGTCCTGTGGGAAGGATCCACACTGGAGAAGTTGGTGGAGTCTCCTATGGGAGGGACCCAATGCTGGAGGAGGGGAAGAGTGTGAGGGAGTCCTCCCTCTGAGGAGGAAGGAGCAGCACAGACAATGTGTGATGAACTGACCCCAACCCCCATTCCCTGTCCCCCTGCACCACTAATGAGGAGGAGGTAGAGAAACTGGGAGTGAAGTTGTGTCTGGGAAGAAGGGAGAGGTGGGGAGAAGGTGTTTTAAGATTTGGTTTTATTTCTCATTATCCTACTCTGATTTGATTGGTAATAAATGAAAATAATTTCCCCAAGTTGAGTCTGTTTTGTCCGTAACGGTAACTGCTGAGTGATCTCCCTGTCCTTGTCTTGACCCATGAGCTTTTTGTTCTATTTTCTCTCCCCTGTCCAGCTGAGAGACCGAGTGACAGAGCAGCTCTGGTGGGCACCTGGCATCCAGCTGGGGTCAACCCACCACAACTGGGACTATTTCTTCCTTCCCTCAGGCTTAAATTAGCATGGCATAATTCAAGGATCTGGGTTGTAGCCTTTTTGCAAGGGGTGTAAATCCCAGAGTTTCACCCACACTCTCCTGTGTGAGCTGTTTGACTGACAGCAATGCCTACAACTCAGATTTCCAGGTGTGGCTGAAGCCTTGTTGTCCCAAATGTGCATCCTCGGAAGTGAAAGTCCGTCCTAGCCTGGGTTCAGAGGAGGGGGAAGGAGCCAGAGCGGCGCTTAGCAAACCGCACAGCAGAAGGGCTCTGCAAGAACTTTGTATGAAGTCGAACTTGACTTCACTTGTCAGCCTGATCTGTGTGACTCACTGAAGGTGCTGAACAGACTAACGAGTGGGAGGAGGAAACAGGGGGAGAGGAAGAAAGGGAGACAGGCAGCCGAATGAAACTAGGAACACTGATTTNAAAAAAAAAAAAAGCTGGTTTTTAGAAAGTTACTCTAGTCCTTTTCCAGCTCTAATGTGAGCGGCATACAATCCAAGATCTCCCAGATTTGAGGAGGAAAAAAAAAAGTATGAATCAGAACTTTTAGCTTAAATGAGATAATAACACTTTTAACCTGCTGGTTATGATGGAACTCCAGGGGTTTGATTTCTTCAGCTGTCACCACACATCCCAAGCGCAACAGAGGACATGTTGGAATTGCAACCTTTATTTAGGGTTTGTTGGCATGATTTCATTTTATACTGGCCTTCTGGGAGTTATTTTTCATCTTTAGGCAGTTACCACTGCTAAGAGGAAAAGGGAAAAGCTTTTTTTTTGTTAGCTCCTAATGCGGGGTGGCTATTAAGAAAGCAGGTGGGGTTTGTGCTGGGATGTCTCCCAGCCTGTGATAGGGAGCGGATACCACAGTGGCAGGTTTTGTTAGAGGATCAGAACTGTGGGACAGAAGTGATTCTTTTGGACACCAAGGAATACTTTGGACTTTGAAGATACTGCAAAAGAGCAAGTAATACTTAACACCAAACCAGATTTTTTACTGGCATTGAAGAGAGGATATTTCCCTTGGGGAACCACGATTGGCACAGGGACACATGGTATCTCTAAAGGCCAAAAGTCATGTTTATTATTTTTCCTGGAAAGGCTCCCCACATCCTGACCTGGCTATGTTCCCCTTGTCCTTCCTCCACCCCATCCCACTTTCAGTCTCGCCTGGGTCTCCTGGGAGCTGTTTCTCATCAGAGCCTCTGAGTTTGCCAAACTCTGCAATGGCATTGTGATGTACACAAAGAAAGATTTCGTTGAGATAATTGTCTTCGCTTGAGGACTAGGTTGAGATTTATATCCTAGTGTCCATAAATAAAAGGCCACAGAGTCTGTGGTTTGAACACACATATCCCTGCCCACCCGATGCCCCCAGATGAACTTGGGGGGGGCTACTGTGAGGTTCTTCCAGTGGGGCTCCCACGAGGCAGTCAGTAAGCATTGTGAAGTGGCTTTTCCATCCCAAGAAGGGCTGACATGAAGGTACATCAAAGAAAACAATGAATGCCTCCTGCTCTGACCTACATATTTCATTCTGAGAGACTCAACTACATCTGCTAGATCACTTGGAACAACTGTTATCCTTTAGAAATGAAAAATCATTTCTTCAGGGAATAAGATGCGGTGGGGTGGGGGGGAACCCTGTAGTGGCTTGCTAGGGCACAGAACATTTAAACTCTGCTGTATTGATTGTAGTTTATGATTGAATGCAATCATTACTGTGTCTATATTTTTCTGTTTCAATGAAACCATCAGGCAGTGAGTCATGCTGCGCATGTAACCCGGAGGAAAGTGCAAAGAGGCTGCTGAGGAGTAGCAGTACAAAAATACCATTGGCATCCTTTCCCTAGGAGAGCAGGGCTCTGGACAATTTCCACAGCCTATTGCTGTTTTTCTATTACATGCATTCGCTGCTAAAATGTGTAATAGAATCGAGGACACAGTTATGACTAAAGAGTCTTCTCGCACATGCTGTTCCATAATTAAAGAACAGCTATAATAGAAATCCTACTTTCTTTTTTTTTTTGCATTAACGAGCTCAAATTCTTATAGGCATTAAAAGGGCATATGCTTTTCTTCTAATTTAGAGATTAAAAAATCTCACAGCAGATCAAGAGGAAGGCTGTAGTCTGAACTCTTTAGTGAAAGAAGATGCACTATCATTAGCAACTAAACTATTTTAATTAGCCTGTTCCTGGATCTGCAGTGACGCATGCCAAATGGATAGAAGTTTGGAAGAGCAGGAGATATTGTCCTCTTGACTTACTAAAAGGGGTTCAATTCCATAAGAAATGAACATGTCTCAAAATATTTTAATTTGCAGTTTTTAATTACCTGGGGTTTGTATTATCTTTTTGCTGTTTTGTTTTTTTTTTCACTAAAGGTACTAAAATGCTGTTTGGGGATTCCCCTCTCCCCGCTTGAATTGTATTTCTTTCAGTCCCATTTGTGGATGGAACATACTTTTATTAAGATAAAGAGAAGAAAGTATTCCTAATTAGCAATGTCTCGTTGCATTAGAAATCAAGGTCTGTGGCTACCAACCTGTGGAGACACAGTGGGAAGACGTGATTGCAGTTTGATTCAGCTGTACCACGCACTGAGGAAAGATTATGCACTCACAGATGGGCACCCGGACTCGGAGCACAAGTGAAGAATGCCGTCCTAACACTGCACCGTGCATGAGCAGTGACAGCAGACCCTTTATTTTGTGGTTTGAAATCTCAGCTCTGTTGCATTAAAAAACACAGGATTTTTAAGGGAGTTTCCCACAAACCTCGACTCTGGGACATGAAACATGCCAAAACCAACCCAGCAGCTGCGTGCTGCAGCACAGTGGCTTGCCTTCTGCCCCAGCAGAGCCTGGAAGGATTTTAAAAAGAAAGGCTAATTGCAACACAGGGTAGCTGCATGCCAGAGTTGGCTAATATATAAGTCCCAATTTCTCATCCCCCTGCTTGCCAACTTATATCCAACGTTGTTAATGGAAAGCAGCTGTAGAGCTACTGTAATGGTGCCCAGCAGCACTGTTTCTGGGTCTCCCACCCCACAGCTTCCCAGTTGAGGGGATGTGCTAGAATCAGGCTGGGAAAAGGAGGATGAAGTTCGTGCATGCCTTCATGGCCACAGCGCATAACCCTCGCGCTTCCCTCCTGCATTGCACTACTAAATCATACTCTTGACGGCAGGAGGGGGAGCTTGCATTGCTACGGTGGGTCATGTCATGGGGTGGTTCACAGTGCAAAGGCACAACTGGGGAGCACCTGTCAGCTGAGGCGTCTGGCAAGTAGGGCCCTGCGAGCCAGCATGCCCATGGCATAGGTCTTTGCGTGATGGCCTTGGCTGCTGCCACCCATCCTGGGCTTCCAGCCCACCCCACTGCCCTGACTGGAACCCAGCACCCAGTGCACTACTATAAGTGGGAGCTGCACACCAGGGCCATGGGGAGCACATGACGGGCAGGAGTCATGCCAAGGCATCCCATGCTTCAACTCTGTAGCCAATTCATATTTTAATTCCTTAAAAAAAGAAAAAAAAGAGAGAGAAAAGGCGCTCCAGCCCTAAAGGCATCCTCAGGAGGAGCAGGCAGCAATAGGTGCACTCAGGAACCCACCCGCGCAGGCTGACACAGCCTCTTTAAACATTTAATATCTTTTGAGGTGTGATGTGTTTTTCTGTCTCTTGGGAGACTATTTTTGTGCCCTTTTTTTCTGATGGGCACTTTAGTCTTCTGGCTTTTAGGTCCATACTTGGTATCCTGGCACATATTAGTATGTCCTCTGAAATCATACAGAGACTTACAGACTCCGTAAGTCTAGCAGGAGTAGCACTGCTGGTATTTTGCACAATTTACTTTGATGGGGCTGCTTCTCCCTGGTATTGAGAAGGATACACTCAGATACTCTCAGAAGAGGGTAGGTTTGGTTTTTTATGCTATTTTTTTTTAGCAGAGCAGTGCAAGGTGACATTTTGGCTCATGGAGTGCGGTTAAACCATATGATGTGACTTGGAAATAGAGGTAAACATTAAGAAACTTTTTTTAAAAAAATCACTAAATGAGAAGCAGCTCAGCAGAAGAGGATATAATTTTTTTTTTTTAAGGATCTGCTTCTTAACGGCTGTGAAAAAATATAGCCAGTCTCTGCTAGCTGTGCAAAAGACCTTGACCCAGTGGCTTTGCTGAAAAAGGGGCTGGCATTTTGATGGCAACATCTTTCTAGGTTGTTGAATCCTATGTTGCATGGAAACAGCATAAAACAGAAATTCAAGGGCAGGAATCAGAGAAGTTGCTAAAAAAATGAACCGAGAATTTTATTTTTTTCCTTTATGCTGGGAAAAAAGTACATTTTACAGCTGTCACGTGCTGCTGACCCCAGGGGTGACCCAGGCTATCTCCCACTGCCACCAGCTTCCTCCCTGTCCAGGCTGGCAGTTAGAAACCTTGTTCTTCTGCCAGTAAACAGAGCAGATTTGAGCTAGTTGTCATTGTAATGGCAGAAACCCCAGAATATCAGCATAAAAGTAATTTTTTTCTTCTGTAGAACTGTATTTTAAAGAGATTTTTGAAACTTACTGGGAAAATACTTCTACCTTGAAGAAACAAATGAATGGTAATGGTAGTCTGCATACTTACATGGACAGCTGTTATCTATTTTATTAGTCAGTGCTTGGATCTCAAAATCAAAATCTGAAATTCATCAACATTGGCAACACCCTACAGTGGCTTCACAAGAAATAAATACTTCTGACCATAAGTGTTCTGAAGCAGCTTTGATATTTGCATTAAATTCCTGTTCAGAATTATTTCTTTGGGAGCAGATTTCACAAAACTCCTTCCTTTGTTAAATGGCAATGTGTCATATCAAAACACAGGCATTTGGATCTAATTCACAATAGCAAGATTTTTCTTCATGAAAAAAACAGAGCACTGTCTTGGCCCACTCCATATTTCCTGCAGATGGGTTAGATGTTAGGAAATAATTTCTAGCATCTTCTTCTCTGCTTTTTTATTTTGTGTACCCTTTCCTGGCAAAGGCAGCATACTGTGGTAGTCGTAAAGTCTTTTCAAAATACAGGCAAATGCTCCTGGTATTTTTCCTAAGTTACATACTAAATTATAATGAGGAGCTATTTAATTTTCCACTCATCTGTCTCAGGGAAATAAACATTCAAAAATCAGAAGTCATTCATAATCTCCAGACAACATTGTCATTTTTAATGCAAGGGAAAATATTTTCCTTCTATGTTACTGCCACACAGCCCTCTTAAAGAGCACTTGGTGAGTAACTCTGATATTACACTAAAGCCTAACACTCAGGAAAACTGAGCTGATCCGGAAAATATTCAGGAAAGTACACTCATGCCCCAGAATGATCATTTTTCTATTAGAATAGCAAAATACATCCAAAGCTGGGATTCTCCAGCTATGCCCCATCCACATGTGTGTCTGGATTTCTCACACATACATGTGTAGCCTTTTGGTCCCCCTTTAATGCTGAATTTGCTGATGGGTAGATGGCTTATGACTGCACCTATCTCCAGGTGCTTTGATACATATGCTATGGAGATATTTCAGTAAAGGAACTTATCTGCAGAAGCTAATTTTTTAACTCCTCACACAAACTGTGAGTTTTTGCAAGTCTACTCAGTGTCCTCAGCTGTGAGGAGAGTGGTTGAAAACTGAACTAGCTGCATGAACAAAACACCGATAAGCCTCAGAGCACATTCTTCTAAAAAAAGCACCTTCCTGGGCCAAAAAAAGGCAAGTGGGTCTTGCACCATTCTGCACCAGCACATTCATGATCGTGTCAGTGATCAGCTGAGCTCCCCCTTCCCACTTTTGGAAGTTCTCCATCCAGGGAGAAGGAGTCAATGGCCCCTGCTGCATCTTTTCTCTACGAGTGCAGCCCAGTGCCATATATTGCTGCCCTCCAGCTAGCCACCACCTCCAGCCCCTCTTATCTGCTCCTGGGATATCAACTCTCTGAGTAGATGCATTTTTTCCTTATATCAGTGACATGGTGTTTTCTGCAAGATTTTTTTTTTCACTTAAATGTTCTTCAGTGTTCCTCCAAAATGCATATTCATTTTACTTACCTTTTGAAAGGAAGGCTTGGCCCCTCTACTTTATTGCCTAGAAAGATTAAATTAGCTTCTCCACTGATAGTAGACAAGATATACTTCATATTCCAGAGGCAATCTGACTACAAGACCTGAACTGAGCAAGAGTAATTCAATTGACTTCACTGAAGCTGCACTAATTTACACCAACTATAAATTAATCTTTTCTTGTGAAATATGTCTAGGAGTGACCTTGTGGTATCCAGCTGACTGAATTAACTATGGGCAACATTTCACCCTCAAAATAATGCAGAAATTCGAGAACTCCTTTTTTAGGAAATGGGCTGAAACATTGCATTTTCACCATCACAGAGTATGTCAAAGGGCAGTGTTGGAAAAAAGTCAGGGGCAGAATTAGGCCAATGTCTTACACAATCCACATACAAACCACAGTTTATCCTTTTTATCCAATTTATCCAACACTCTTAAGATACAGATGAAGAAAACACAGTATTTTTCAAAGAACCTTTCCTTCCTCTCCTTGCCTGTTCCCTTCTTTTCACAGTAATTTTTTTGTTCTCTTCAAAGTTGGTTTGTTTCTGTAAAAAACCCACTCTGTATACTTTATTGATTATTAATATGAAATACCACAGAATATGAAAGATCCACATGGGTACATAAAGACTATGAGGCTATAAGAGACATCTTTGCAACCTTTTCTTAAGCCACCTGTGTTTTGCTTATCTATGCAGGGTCACAGCTCTTGACAGGAGAGCCAGTGCGACCGCAGGGAGACCATCATGCTGGAGGACCAGGGTGCTGTTCTAGCCAGGCAAGGGAAGGCAAAAATGAGCACAGGCAGTTTTCTGGAAGGAACACTCAATTTTACCCAATGAACTAGGGCTCAGGCCAACCAAACCTGGCCATGCCATGCTTCCTGCAGTTTTTTTACCATCACCATAGAAATCCATATCCATCGATTCATTCAAATTGAAGGTTGCTGTGCTATTTGGGACTGCAATAGCAAAGGCCCCAGTTAGCAGGAAGCTTCCTGGTCTTCCTATGCCAACATGAAAAGGCCACTGTCAGGATCATTCAGGAGAACGGGGGAGAAGAATATGCCTGTTTTTCTATATGCATGCTATATATTAAAAAACAACAACAAACCAAACAAAAAACCCCCAACAATTCAGCAAAATACAACTTGACTTACTGTCCCTCCTCTGGTGAAAAGTTGAACCAACATCCTATCTGCCCCTTTACCTGGCAAACGAAATCAGAGCTCTTTACTTAAAGTAAATAGCTGAATATATTTGCCTTAACCTACCCTAGCTCCTTTTTAATCAGGGAAAGAAAGCACTTACAGCAATTAAAGCAAAAATCAGTGTATAAAAATCAGCTTATGAATTAGTTTCTCTGCACTGCCAATTATTTTAAAAACATTTTTGACTGCTTAAATTAATTCCAATTTGAATTCAAGACACACACTGACACAGAGTGAAATTCAGGATACCAATTTTTTCTCACCACTACTGAGTTTTACAGTCACATCTTTTCTCTTTATTTTTTTCTGCTTGTCTTGAGTCATCACTAATGAAAGTTCTAAATATAGGTATGACTAACAGTGCAAACTTTAGAAACTGTATGCAAACTACCACAAGAAAAACAGATCAGAGAGTTATGCTCACCAGAAATTCAAACAACTGTTGCCAAGCACTACATACAAGTAATGATTACTGCATTTTTCTCATTAGAAAGGCAGCTGTCATATAGCTTACGGTTTGGACAGAAAGAAATAAGTTAGCATATTGCTTAAGAGCTGTCTGGTATATCCTTAAATGTGACTCTCTTACTGCATTTTGCCAAAAATATGCTAGAACATAAAATCCTTCATTCTGCAGAATAATAAATGTCATGTTTCCATTTCCCACTGTCTCGTCAGATTGTTTAAGATAATCAGGATCAAATAAGACAAGCACAATGATCTCAGGACCTCAGACTTCAGAGCAGTGGTTTTGACACTGTCAAAGACAAGTGACAAGCTGAGCAAAGACTAAATGCCTGATACCATTGCTGAACCCATCACAAGGGTACGCTTTTTATCTTTTAGCCACAGCTTTTGACAAGAAGTTACCAATACAACCTGAGAACGCCACCATCAGACAGCAACACTTAAAGACTGTGGCAGACATATGGTCAGGACCAAAAGTAATTTACTTGCACGCCCAAGTAGAGGCATCTAAATCAGACTGGCAACCAGGCATCCCTTTAGATGTCCTGTGCTGGAGGACCCAGATCAACCACCGGTTCTGAGAATCTCAGTGACAGAAATGCAAAAGCATTTTCAACACGTGTTGTTTGTTCAAACACACCCTACAGACGCCAGTCATAAGGAATGGCTGAACGCTTCTCTCTGGTCCCAGGGACCTTCTGCAGATAGAGTGGAAATAAAGCTGCTTAACACCACTGCATTTAGGACCAAAATAAGGACATGCTATCTATATTTTATCCATAGTACGTGCAGGTTTTCTTTAAAAGGACCAGCAACCTATAATTCAATAATAACGATGATTTTACCTGTGGATGGGTAATGCAAAAGGAAGTTCACCACAGAGCCCCTTCTCCTCAGTCATTCTTTGCCACTAACTCCCCCATGGTCAGTTCCATCTTCCCAGTATCTGACAGCACAGATTATCTGAGTATTTATTTTCAATGATCAGTACACTTAAAGACATGTGAGTTATCTGTGGTGCAAGTCCTTCCTGCACAATTGCAATATATAGTCAGACAGAAATAATCAGGGTTGATTATTTCTAGCACATAGGGTAATTGAGTATTCTGTGTTATTAGATATAACTTATTATCACCAAATTATGTGTAGAAGTAAAAACTCATGTGAAAATAACTTGACCAATATCTAATCAGTGCTGATGCCGGATTTAGTGAATTCAGTCATGCTGAAATTAGCAGATTTCTGCTGTCTGGTGTGGACTTTCACTGGAGTCTTCTGTTCTGCCCTGTCTTATTCTCACCATATTCAACACAGTAATAGCTGAACCCATAAGGCTAGCTTTGAACAAATCTGTCAGCTTGAGATGAGATGCTTAGTGGGATTTTCAGAAGAGCTTATGTGGTTTTTTTACCTTGGCGTTTATAAAACTGCCACGTTGATGAGAACGATTCCCCAAGTTTTGGCATACCATATGGTCCATGTGCTGTTAGGAGGCCATCTACTGTGTTTCCTTGTTAGTCATTCAACTACATATTGCGTCCATCTGCAACTCTCATATGTAGTTTCACTGTAATTGCCCTTTTCAGAGTAGTGCATTTCATTCTGCTTTGTGCTGGCTTGTGATAATGTTCTTTCCAAGACATGTTTCACCATATACTTTTTAAAAGGTGCAGTAGTGTCATGCTGAATGGCACAGTAGATGCGTACACAGAGCACACCCGTGATGAAAAGGAAGAAAAGGATTGGTGTTCAGCTTAGGGATGAAAAGAGTGCATTCCTTTCCTTGCTCTCCTCCCCCTGAACCCGACTTCAGCAAAGCATTTCTGCTATTTGGAGATGCAAAGGATCTCCTCAGTCAGCTGGGCTTGCACTACTCTTTCACTACTGCCACTCTGCCACACTTCAGAAGACAAGACTGTCCCAGCTTGGTGCTTCCTGAGGAGTCTTGAACAAAACCTTCCTCAGCCACTATCTTGAGGCATCTTCAAGACCTGCAGAAGCAGCGGTATGAGTGGCAATCACGAGAGGCTGGAGCTGTGAATGTATTATTATCCTGGATTCAGAAAACTCTGTGTACTGCTCACACCACAGGCTCCGACCTGGGCAGGAGCAGCCAGTGTGAAGGTCGGACACTGCACTCTGGTGTCAGCAGAGTGAGAAGGAGGCACCTTCCCCTCCGCCGGCGTTCTACAAATCCTCCGGCACAGTACTGGCTTTCGGGATAATTTGAGGCTGACACAATTTGTATTCCCTTAAAGACCTCATTACACATATTGCTCATTTAACCTTTAAAAAAGCTGGAAGAAAGTGTGCCAATGGATTCTGGCTGATAAATATCTAAATTAAGTAAATTTAATTAAAAACTGTTGTAAATGTCATCTAATCTGTGGATGCTGTGACAATTATGGTTGTAGCTTTGAACCAGTTTCAAAATGTGTGAGGAGATCCTCACACAATTTTGTACTGAATGATTTTTTTCTTCTTGGTTTCAGGAGAAGAGTCAGGTTGGACTTATATTTTATTGCTTAATAAAAATATTGAACTGAAATCTTGGAGAACTTTCTTGCATCTTGTTACTGCCAGGTGATGCTGGCTGGAACAGTGGTTTCTCTCTAAAGCCGTTAAGTGTTTTTTGCCAGATAAAAGATGGGGGAGGAAAGAAAGATATGTGCTAAGTTTCATCTAGGGAATCCTACTTCTCGGTACACAGGAAATGAAAAGATCAATGCATTTTTTTCAGCTTCTATTCTGGCCACATTGTGCTGTTTGGGTGAAAAAACCATCAGCCCCTATGTTACTTTAGTGCACACCAGTGATAGCTACTCAGTGGGGAGCACAGTTTGATGAATTTAGCAAAATCTTGTTGGCTGACCTTTCCATGCTGGAGACATGATTTCATTTCTGTTGTCTGAAAACGAGCACCAACAAGACAAGTTATTTCCATGTCCCAGATGGAATATCACAGTGCTAATGTGTTTCCAAACATTTCTTTATCTGTACAATGCTATTACTTTCAGGTCTATCTAAGAACAATAACATTTCTTTCCTTTCTGCTTTCTTCATGTACCAGCAAAAAGTCAGCTTATTTTGCTCTGTTTTTTCCAGTCACTCTATATGCTGCAAATATCAACCAAAAAAAGTGCTTCTTGGAACAGCAAGGTAGGAAAGCTCCCAGAGACGTATTTGCAAACCAATGCTAAGGCACATGCAGAAACTGGTTCAAGAACTAGTTCACTAGTAGTATACACGATGTGTAGGATCCCAGACAGACAAACTGAGTGGAGTACTGGCGATATGAATTCAGTCATTATTTTACTCTAGTGACCATCCAATATTGCTGCCGAATTAGTTCTTCTGATCTAATCATTCCTCTGATGTCATTAACCCTCAAGTTTAAAAGCCCACTCCTACTATAAAGGGGTTTGGGTGGTTTTGGTTTTGTTGTTGATAAAGGCAAAAGGGGTCATTCAACAGATTGCTCACATGGCGAGTGACCTGGCAAAGCCACACCAGCAGAGCTGAGGTGGAGAGCCTCAGGGGTGACCAGCGGCTGGGAGAGTAAAGGAGTAACAAACAGCTACAGCAGGGCAGAACAGGTACATCAGCAACAGGAACAGCTTATCAGACTGTGCTTTTAAACTCATTGCCCTCTATGGATATGTCAAAAATAACCACCACTGGTCTGTTTCCCTAAGGCCTACATCAATGCAAGGCAGGCATATCTGGTGATGTTTCAAGAGGTGGTAAGTACCTAGGTGCCCTTGGTTCTTTTGCTAACATTGCCCTGCAATTGCACCCTTCAGCAAAGTGGTTTATGAATCCCAAAGAAACCCAAGAAGGATGTAAGAATGTTCAGATAATTCAAAATATTCAAATCACCATTCACCGGGTCACAGGGCAACCGCTACCACAGTTTGAAATATACTTTCATCCCATTTAATAATTCAAACCTGGAAGACTTTTGAAACCTTTTTCTGCAGCCAGACAACAGACTAAGTTCTAAGAACAGTCTAAGGAACACTTATGGTTTTATTGTTTATTGTTCAGATAGTCCAAGGCAGGGTACCAATCCTGCTCCCAGTGAAGCCAGTGACACATGTACGACTGAACCCATGACACAGATTCCATATCTGGTGAAATAATACAGCTAGTATGCAAATGGATGTAGAAAAACTTGTGGTTTTGGTCAATCCTCTTCTGTGATAAGGAGAGGGAACAAGGACAATGTTTCCCTTTTTAGAGTACGGCTCTCAGGTCTTCAGGGGTATGCTTATTCCAGAGATAATTCCTTTCTGCCTTTTTTCCTGTTACCTCCTGTGAAGAAGTGAGCAATCTTTTTTTCCAGTTTCAGTTAAGGATTACTATAGCAGATACAATATCAAAAATGATAGGTAGGGTAGATTGATTTCTATTTACAAACATATTTTTCACGGCTTTGCCCTGGCTTACTCTTGAGACCTTATTTCTTTACTTTTATATCCTACCACTGGTCACATCCCCCAACTAAAAATAGCCTTTGCCTAGAAAAAAATCCCACTAGCACTTCCAGATCTAGCTGGTATACACATCCCAGCTGATTTCAGGATCTCCTCAGACCATATTTTTTTCTCTTCCTTTTGCTAACACTGTCTTTCTTACCATTTCCTACAGTTTGGGCTTTTCCTGAGAGTATTATGACTTTGCATGTGGCCTTTCTGTTCACAGCTGTGCCCTCGCCCAGACCCTTTGCCTCAGGAAAGCATTCCAGGTAGGAGCTCCTGCTAGAGCTGGGACCTGGTTCCCGGTGGTCTTCAGTGTACAGCCAAGAACAGGCCTCCATGACAAGACCAAGTCGGTCTTCCTCAGGTCTTGGGGCAACAGCAGTGGGATCCCACCAACCACCAACCACGATCCTCCTCTGCCAGCACAGCCCTCTTCTGGTTGCTGGTGCATGGGGGCAAGAGGGGAGGCAAGGAGCCATCAGCCTGCAGGGACATCAGCCAGGGAGCAAAAACTGCCCCGTGCTTGCTGGCATACCCATGTGCATTAGGCACGCAGGAAATCCCAGTGCTGTGAGTACAACTCATTTCCTTCTTCAAAACCTGACTCCATGGAGCAGTCCCATAGAAACTGAAGGGCCAATTTATGAGAATAAGGTCTAGCCATGTTAGTAACAGCTTTTAACACTGAGCTGTAATGAGGTCAACTCAAATTTGAATGTGTGTAGCCCCAACTCTTACTGTCTGAATTTCCATAGACACTGTCTTGCATTCAACAGACCAGAACATTCAAGTGAATTAGACTAAAAATCACCATTCTTTAACATTAATTTGCACACATTTTCTTGCAATGCCTTCTCCCTCTTTGAAAAAAAGAAAAAATATTACTCTTTTCCCCCTTAACATTCACACAGTCACCAAGCTGATCCCTTTGCATGCACAGCCAGCAACAGAAATGGCAGGTGATCCACACATTCTCCTGCCTGCAAGATGCGTATCATATTGCTCCCTTATTATAGCCCATGTGCTTTTCCGCTGAGCTGGACACCCAGCATTGTCACTCCTCAAATATTTGTGAGTGCTACAGGATTTTCTAGGGGAAGATTTCTTGGGGCAAGATTTAGTCAAATTTAATCCAAGTCACTCGGTGCAGCTCCATTTGTTAAGAACAGCTCCTGCACTGAGAAGAGCCCGTCACTGTGTTTTGCCTCATGATGTTGCAGAACACAATAACAACAACATTAAATTCAATACCCTTAAGGGGCAGTTGTAGTCAAGGGTCACATTTTCCTTCATTCCAATTAACCTACTTGTCATATTGGATGGTAGATGCACTCCGCAAACTGCCCTCAAGTGCTTCTCATGCTCTTTTAGTAATAGAAAGTGGGGAGAAATAAAATAGTTCATGCTTTCCTGTTTGACTTGTCCTTGGTGTTTTATCTTATTGGGAAACACACAAGAAATTAATACTGTTGTAAAGATTTTAAGTGTCTGAAAGCACAGGCTTCTGACTTGTGCTAGTACGCCTGGAACGGTGGCACTGGCGACACCAGTCCTAGGGAGAAGAGGGACCAGGAACCTTGGGTTCCCCTCCAGATTTTGTTCAACCCATCTGCTCCCATGCCAAATAAAGAGTAAATAAAAATTTGGCTGGACTGTGCCTTCTCAAGCGTAATGTTACATGGGAAGCAGAAAAGGAATCACTTATGTGGTCCACTGAAGAGGTCTCTTGTACTACACTGTGCCAGGCCCTGTGGGCACCACCAGCCCTTCCTAGCCCTGCCCACCTCCCCAGGTCTCCCCCCACCCTGTCCAGGGCCCAGGACCCCATGTCAGCCCCCCGGGGCTGTCAGCCCCTGCAGCAACACCACAGCTCCCCACAGCCCTGCCCTGCCTGGCCATGGGCCTTGCTGAGCCAAGCCCAGTGGCGAGCCTCAGCCATCCCCATCCCCAGGGAGGTGCCCGATACTGGGGCTGGGTGCCCCTGGTGCCCCCGGCTGCCCTGCGCCTGGCTGGGCTGGGACAGTCCTGGGCTGCCAGGCCTGGCCCTGGCCCTGGCCCACCGTGGGGACTCTCCAGCCCCACTGCACCACGGCTGTGCTGGAGGGTGCCATGGCGGATGCACTTGTGCCCTTTCCTTCTCATCTCCAAATCTGTGTCCCCTGGAGTTACTGTTTCCAATGCTATATCTGCCATATCCCACCTCCTGCCAAGCTCTCAGAGACAGGCTACTCGCCAAACTCACTGACAGCATTCAATTAACCTTCAAGGCACTTTCCATAGCCACGTAAACCTTCAGGTGCCCCTTCAGACATGAGGGGCTGAAGTCAGTCAATCCAACGCCCTGTCCTTAGCCTGCCCCAAGAGGGCTCATGTGAGCCTTTGGGTAGAAGAGCAGACCCAATGCCCTCTGAAGAGATCCTCTGCAGGAAAAGTCTCGTCCATTGCTGTGTGTCCCAGGAGGGTGGACAACTTCTCCAAACAGCCACATCTGTCTTTGCAAGCATTAGTTTCTGTCCCAGTTGCACCTGGGCTGTTGTCACCCTTTCCTTTGACCCCGGATCATGATTTTCCTTGATTGGCCTTATTTGTTTCTTTATATGTTTGCATATCTCACTTTGTCCAACACGAATTTCTGACACTGCAGGCATTCTGATCATCAGTTTTCTCTTAAATAAACCATCAGCTTGTGGTCATGTGTGTTTTGCTGGTAACATCCTCTAATTCTACTACATAAGATATGGATCTGTGTTTGAGTCCACCTTGTTTTACTTGGTGCTTTATTCTTACTCCATTTCCACCAGTCCTCTGGGTTGATGTGATACTCTGCAAGCCTGGATGGCAGCAACCTGTCATGCTTTCTCTTTTTGCTTTTGCCCAAGCTGCAGTTGGACTCTTCTCTTCAATCCCTGCCAGCATTCCTCTTTCACTGCATCCCTGACCATCCTCTGCTCTTCTATGCTCTGAGTATTCTTGATCTTAAATCATAAGGTCCAGCAAATTGGGTTTTGTCTGTAGCCCAAGCCTGAAATAACCCTTTACAGAAGCAAATTAGCAGCTAATAAGCAAAAGGATAAGGGGATCCCCCCATCTTCAGCCTACGGATGGCTGATGAGACCTGCTAAGAAGTGCAGAGCACTAGGCAGCCATGAAGACAGGAGCCTGCTGGCACACCCATCTGCATGTATCTCCTTCCCAGGTGGCTTGCAGGTGACCTGGCATCATACTGGGGCAGCAGCAGCAGTCTGCTCTCTGCAGCCATCTTCTTCCATCCTTTGGCTGGCTGTGGGCAGAATGACTTCCCTGCACCTTCTTCTCCCTCCTCATGGTGTGGGGAGCAGAGGGCTGCCACATGCAGTCATCCTCTAATGAATTGCCAGCTGGCTGAAAAGGCTGCACACCATTTCCTTGCAAAAAACGGTGTTTAGCAGTCCCGCAAGGTCACCAGGGAAAGCAAGGAGCTCTGCTTTTTCACCAGTGCCTGTTCCTTCTGGAAAGGAAGGCTTTCACCTGGAGTTCTGAGGCTCAGCTTGCCTTGAATGTGAGCGCCATGCAAAGGTACCTTGAATTAGCAAACCACTCACACACATAGAGCCATACACATACTGAATTTTAAAAACACTGCACTGAACTGTGGTCCAATATCCATACAGGCTGACAGGGCTCCTTAGATAGGTAACCCCCAAAAATGGCCACAGAGGAAGGGTCTGAGCTGGAAGAACTTTACCCTCCAAGAACTGGAATTTCAAAAGACTGAATTATTATATGATGATAGGAAACATCTTCCTTTTAGGCAGAAATCTGGGAGCAATCAATATGGATCTGCCTTGCCAGTGTTTCCGCAGAGCAGGGTGGTTTTGCTGTCTGCTTGTAAGCAGGATGAGGGAAAGGGCTAAGCGGAGGCTTATGCGAAGTGGGGATCCCACCAGTCATGGGCTGCTCGGCCCCAGCCTGCTGCCACAGGGAAAATCCTCACAGCTGGGGGCCCAGCCACGGATGAGTAGTCTCCTTATCTGGCTTGTGTCTTGAACCCATACAGTTTATCCTGACCCTTCATATTCAGCTCTGCTTCCTAAGGAAGCATTAAGTCACTTCAGTTTGTATAAGCACAGAATCCCAACATCTCTTTCATTACAGGGACCTAATTGAGAAGGCAAAGTGACACCCATACAGATAATTTATTTCTATCATCACTTCCCCAATTTCTTCTCCCCAGTGAAACTGCCTTGAGCATCTAGTTATTCTCTGACAGCTAGAGTGATAATAGGAGATTTTTTTTTTTTTACTACGGTGCTATTCAAGATCAGAAGACTTCACATCGTAAAACATCATTAAAGTGTGAATTCAAGGTTGGGAAAGATGAGGCCTTTACAAGACTAATGCAATTAATTCTGCTCATTAACTACAGCCTCAAAATATGTACATAGAGTCTGATCTCACTTCTGCTGTGGAGGGTTGGGTCTGAAAACTGAATCTTTTCCAGTGGATTTCCCAGTGATAAGGGAGCATGGAAAGCTCCTTGTATTACATACCAATGAACACGAAGTTATTGCAGGAGGAACACTATACACTCTAAATCTTTCAGGGTGCAGTAACTTACACACAGAATACACACAGAATTCTATAGCTTGGAAAAGACCTCTAGGATCATCTAGTCCAACTGTAAACTTAACAGTGCCAGTTCACCACTAAACCATGTCCCTAAGCACCACATCCAAATGTCTTTTAAATACATCCAGGGATGGTGACTCAACCATTTCTCTGGGCAGCCTGTTCCAAAGCCTGACCACTCTTTCGGTAAATAAATTTTTCCTAATATCCAATCTAAACCTCCCCTGGTGCAGCTTGAAGCCATTTCCTCTCGTTCTATCGCTGGTGACTTGGGAGAAGAGACCAACACCCACCTCACTACAACCTCCTTTCAGGTAGTTGTAGAGAGCGATAAGGTCTCCCCTCA